>JANZLX010000003.1:1944174-1974756 GCA_025531955.1 Erythroxylum orinocense
CCCCTCTCTTTTCCTTTGTAGTTCACGCCTATCTCTCCCCTGTCTTCAGCTAACGTTTTCTTCTTTTTGTGGTCCTTAGAGCTGTCACGTTAGTTGCTCCCACTTTGAGTGGAGTTGGTGAGCCAATGAATGTAGGTTATGTGGGGCTCCTTCTTGCATTGTTTTGGTGGTGTTCTATTCTTTTAATTTAATTGCTCCACTCCTCTAGCTCTTGCGTGATGGTCCTGCGTTGTTCTCCTCTCTGCTGGTCTTTTCTCTTTCGTCTGATTGCTTTTGATTTAATGTTAATAACTCAATGTGTTGGAGCCTCACTTGCGTCAGTTCTGTCTTTAAAACCCACTAGTTACTCCACGTTATCCTCCCATTTTCCACTGCCTTGGTTTAACGTTTTTTTCTTAATGCTTTTTGGTGGGGCTCTCCACTATATTTCCATGTTAGTCTTACAGAGTGTTTGTGTCTCCTCCACGTGCATTGGACTGACTTCTGTTTCTTTTCTTTGCATTTTTTTTCTTCGTGGCCACCATTTTGCTGCTGCTGTCCTTTTGTTTTACCTGCTGTTTTGAGGCCAAATTTCATGCTTTCTACCAAGAAATCAGAAAATAAAATAAATAACAAACTCAATAAAAATAAATAAATTAACCAAAAAATGTTACTAAAATAAATGAATAAATACGCAAAATAAATGTAAATATGACCTAAGTATCTATATAAATTGGACTAAACAATTTTATTGGATTAGATTAACTAATTTTGAGTCAATTCAGCTTAATTTTTATAATTAGTACTAGAAAATTTAAATTCAAATTCAATTAATTTTGAATACTTTTGAATTTGATTAAGTTTGAATATTTAGTCTATTTGAACTTATTTAATCTATTAATTTCAAACTAAGTTAAATTGGTTTGGGTTGAATTAGGTAATCAAACATGATTTTTTTTTTACTCTAACTACAGGGAGTAATGGTCAAGAGACACGCTAATTAGAGTAGGTGGAACAGTCTCTCGAGAACGTTTACTTCAGTAATGTTTGAAGTGGTAAGAGTGTAAAATCGGTAACTCATTCAATCCGTGCAACATATTTTTCTTTGTTATCTGATTCTTAAATGTCACAATGAGATGATCCGTGGCTTGTGCACAATTACGGTTCTGTGATAGCAAAAATATGAATTATTCTAAATAATTATTCTAAAAAATTTAATCACTTACTTGGTGACATTATCTGGGCCGTTCCTATAGTTTTATAGGCCCTAGGCAAAATTAAAAAAAAGGGCCTCAATAAATCGATTATATACTTAACTCTACATATTTGTATAAAACATAAATGATTCAATTTATAAGTTTACATAATCAACTAAATATTAAATAATTATAACACTAACAAATAACAAAATTTAATATCTAATATTAAAAAATAAAGATTAAAAATATATTAAAAATCAGAAACTTTACTTTTAAATTATACTCAGAACTCAGAAGACAAAATCATAAAATTTTTTGTAACTAATTTTTGAGTTGGAGTACTTTAAATACATATATTGATGAAAATAAAAAATTAGAAGATAAAAATATACTTATATATTTCAAAACTATTTGTAAATATGAGGATCACAAAATTACCTTTACTTAAAAAAAAGAAGAAGTTATAATGTTAAGTTACAACGTTGAAGTCATTACAGTAACGTTAAAGTCATTTAACGTTAGAAGTAGAGACTTTTCTTTTATTGGTAGAGGGTCACACTCTCAAATTAAATTGAGCAATTAAATAAGTATTTCCTATACTTATTTCTTATTTTTTAATAGTCTAAAGAGGAGCAGCTAAAGTGGGGCCCCTCTCACTGTGTGCCCTGGGCGGGTACCCTGCTGGCCCTGCCTAGGGCCGCACTGGACATTATGTAACTTCTCCTACCCGTTTATCTTTATTTCCTTTTTAATGCAAGATAAATATACTTATTAATTTCTAAAAGAGACAAAGAATTACAATTACTGTATTTATATATATTACCAAAAAAAAAATCTTATATCTGAGACAGAATTTCCAGCAGATTAGGAGGAGAAATTTCACTAACCAAAACCAGAAAACAAATATGTTCGGTTATTTATTCAAAATGGAGTCTCGTACTCGCAGATGATGACGATGTTGATGGTATAAATTTCATGTATTCCAAGGGTACTTGAGATCGAAATCCTTTTTAGGACGGTTCCACAACCAAACTCCATTTTCCAAAGCAACCCAAAAGCATTCATTGCCAGTGCAATTACAAAGATTATCTTCGTCATTATAATACATGTTGAAGACAAGGTGTTTGCCTTTTAGGTCCAAAGTGCACCAGAATATATAGAGTCCCTGACTTTGCTTCTAAACACCACTTTATATCATTAACGCAGAGAGGAGTTATCATTGCCAACGCCAAGATAATCGAGTAGGGTGCTTTAGTGTTTAAAGCTTCCATAGTTACAATGTGATTAATTAGACCCCACAAAAGAAAAGAAAAAGAAAAAGAAAAAGCCCTGAACTGTCGTGAAGTTTGTGAGACCAAACTGCTTCAACTCTTTGCCATTATGGATTGACTAGGAGGTGTTGATGTCAGTAATATCTCATACGCAGCGACTCTCAGTCCTCGTATACTTTCCATTTTCTCCTCCTACGTAACTTGATGTTTTGGATTTATGGTTTTGTTCTTTTATCTGTTCTATATATATTCAGTCTGCAGTGGTTCTGTTACTTGTCTTGTTCTGCTAGCCTAGTTGCTTGTTTTGTCCTACTAGTTTGCTCCAAAGTAGTAGAAAAATAATTGGCTCATGTCATATCGCTAACAAGTCATTATTCAAGTAGTGGAACTTCCAAGTTATACCCAACAAGGCATTCCCTTACAGCATTGTCCTCCTCTCCCAAATTTTGTTTTTAAGTAAATAGAAACTTTTGTGATGCTCTTCTCTTTAATTATTAATTTGGGACTGAAATGGAGTATATTGGGTCAATAACAACGCATTGTTGAAAAACTCTTCTGTCATGGAATAGTTTGCATATACGAAAAGAGGAATTATCTATCTTGTTTAATTGTATTTCATTGACTTAATTAGTGACAAAGATCAAAGAAAAAGTTTTCTTTTTTGGGAAAAATGAAGTCCCACCAACTTATTATCCAATTCTTATTGAAACTTATAAGAATCAAACATTTAGCATTTTACTCTATATTTTAAAAATTAGATTAAAAATTAAATCAATAATATAAAAAGTTTAAAATTTAAAATTTTTCATATATTAAATCTTCATAAAATTGGTTAAAAGTTAAATTTAATTCACCTTAAGTTTGGGTGTTTTCAATTCACCTTAAGTTGATCCAAATCGGTTCATTTTATTTAGAAGAGTTAGACCTCGATCAGTAAAAAGTTCAAGCCTGAATCTAATTAAAAAAAGACATTATTTATTTAAAAAATTGATGGAGTAGGCTTATTGTCATCCCTAGTTATTGAGTCCACTAGATATTACAAAATAAATTTTAATTTTTAAAATTTTATTAAAATTATAATTTATTTTAATATTTCATAGCATTCAAATATAATTTAAATATTATAACTAATTAATTTTCAACTATATAGAACTATTAACTTTAATTAAAATTTTTTTAATCGAAGTCTTTATTATATCTTTTTAATGTAAATCCTATTTATTGACATGCATGACAATTAAGATGGTCTACTTGAACAACACCCCATAAGAAAAGTTAACACAAATCAGACTGAAATTAGTAGTGTAAGGTAACTTAGAATGATTTTTATAACATCAAAAAACACTATAAAATATTAAGATCAATTTTATGCTTTAGTACAAATTTTAAGTACCAAAATATATCTTTTGTATTTTAAAAATATTTTATTAAGAGTTATCGTAATATAACATGTTATGATCATCGTTCAAATTTTAAATAAATTTCAAGTTGTAGGTAAATAAATTATTGCAAGTAAAATTATCTACTATATGTTAGTACGCAAATGTAAGAAATTCCAGGGATTATACTATCCTATAGTCTTAGTTTAATTGATCTTAATCGTTCTGATCTTGCAGTAAATAAACATGATCAATCAGTAAATTTCTTATCTAACCTTAACAGTTGGAGGTCGAGAAAATATGGTTAAAAAAACTCTCAAGAAAATGTGAAGAGGCTTCACAGAAACCAAATTAACCGAATTCTTATCTTCTTTTTATTTTATGGATTAACTGAAATTTATAAGAACACAATTATTCGATAGAATGTATGCATAAGCTATAAGTATACAGTCTTTGTTATCGCAATTAAAATTACTGGTTCTCACTTGGTCAATGCTTCCATTCGATCGGCTGCTCGTATGATTTGGCAGGACCATTCCAAAGGAAAATTCCTTTACCTGCAGCCACCCAGAAACATTGTTCATGTGCACACTTGCTTTTAAATTTGCCGTCGCCAGGAAATGGTTTGAACTCGATATTTCGAGCCGGATTGGACACGGACAAGGTACAAGATATCATCTTCAACTTCCATTTTGCAAGACAAAACTTCATTCCTTTACCGTGCACAGGAATGTCCTTCTCTCCTGATTGACCAGCTGCACCACATTTTGCATGCATGGGCTTCTCTTGAGGGTTCATATGATTGTGAATATGTACACACCATGGCGTACCCAAAGGAATTATAGCTAACGCTAAAACAAAGAAAAGGGCTGTTGTGGTGGTAAAACCCTTCATTTCTTGCTCTTAGGTGATCTGAAAGAGAATGCAGGTTGACTTGTTTTGGTCTAATTGGTGATTGAAGTAATATATTTTCGCCTTTTATAGCTAGAGTTGCATATTCATGGATGCTCTTAACTTTGTAAACCAAGTTATTTTGTACACACAGTACTTAAAAATTTCATCCCAACAAGAGAATATATCATTTCTATACTACCAAGATCAGGGGGAAAAAAAAGGTTCCAAGTTACATTTTTTATGGTGTTTTATATCTCTTTATTTTTTATACTGAACTTTTGTAGATATTGCGTTTCAACAAAACTTTTACTTAGTGTTATTGTTGTTGTTGTTTAGTTTTATTTTTTAGAATGATTCACAGAATAATTAATCTGTGAAATTCTTAAGTTTCAAGAATGCTTTAAAAGAATTTAGTATTATCGTTGTTCTTTAAGACATTCCCGTCCTTTGTTTTTATCTTCTTATTTTCTCGTCACTATTCGTCTATTAATTAGCCCTATGTTTAATTGATATGGAAAGGAATTATCAAACCGTGAAAGAAAAAAGGTGTAACAAAAATAATCATATTGAAATGATCTGCTTTTGTCTTTTTAATGTCTCTTACATAGAGTATTGTCTAGTCTTGTTTCTTCCTTCAACTTTTTATAAAAATAGGACAATTATTTTATAAGATAATTTATCATAGTTGTAGTTGAATAACAAATTATAGAATTAACAAATTCTGAATAATTTGACATATTTTATAAAAATATTTCAATTTTTAGTATTAAAAATGATGTAACGAATTTAAAAGTATTTAACCTTTTTAAAATTTTAAACTTAGTGTTAAACTTTTTAAAATTTTCAATTTAGTAATTATTCTTTCAAAACTCGTACAATTAATTTCAAAATTTTATTTTTACTAATGTAGCTAATAGGCATCTATAAGGTATTCAGTGAACTTATAACTTTATCAAAAATAATTTTTTGACCTTATTTATACAAAATTTAAAATATTAATTACTAAATTAAAAAATTTACAACTAAATTAAAAAAATTTAAAATAAAGATTATTTAATTTGTTATTCCTACGGCGAATAATATGCATAGCGTACAAAGTAATACGACAAATAATGGTGTGGAAAACACCAATTCTAGGTTACCCTGGGAAGTCATATATATGTAATAGTAAAAAAGATACTGAAATTCATGCTGTATCGAAGTAAAAAACAAATGATTCCAAATGATTAAAAAATATATATGATTTGTTTTTTAATTATGGACATTGTGTATTCCAATATAAGAAAATGAAACAATGAGATGGCTCTTCTGTAAAATGCTGAAAACAAGCTGATATTTGTCACTTTTCTCGAAAGAGATGGCTTGTATTAAAGCAAGCCTTCGGCTTTACAAGCTCTGATTCAAACATCTACCATGAATAATATGCATACCATACAAAGTAATACGACGAATAATGGTGTAAAAAACACCAATCCTAGGTTATCCTAGGTAGTCCTCTATATTTACTAGTCAAAAAGATCCTGAAGTTCGTGCTTTATCCAATTAAAAAACAAATGATTCCAAATGATCAAAACTTCCAGCAAATTGTATAAGTTTCGGAGAGATTTCGTCATGTGTAATTAATATTATTTTTATGTCAGAATAATTTGTAATTGCTATTTTTTAACTATATATTTAACAAATAGTGTGTATAAAACAATTTATAAATTATGTAATTTAATATATTTAACAAATAGTGTGTATACAACAATTTATAAATTATGTAATTTAATATATTTAAAAAATAGTGTGTATACAACAATTTATAAATTATGTAATTTAAATAAATTATTTTATAAATTAATGACTTAAAATTAAATAATAAAATTGATCTAAATGATACTTGTAAATATTAAGTTATTTCCAGTTTTAATTAACTATTTTTTTTAAATTAAAATAATTTGAAATAATCTTTTTACTAGTTAAAAATAAGGTTGTGTAGTACTAAACCTTTCCAGACTTTGCATATCAACAAAGATTCATGTTGGATGTTATTGTTGTTGTTTGTTTTTAAAATTAAAATGTTTTTTTTTTCTTACTTTGACTTAGAACCTTTAACATTTTGAGTTAGAGAACTTGTAAGACACTTGTTTTTACCACTTAACCAGTCTCTTAAAGACAAAATGACTACTTATGTCGTTAATCAATCAAATAATATGATAATTGAAGATGCCTAAATTATTAGTATAAGCCATTTGCCACTGATCAAAAGCTATAATACTAGTTAGCATGGAATATATTTCTTTTTAATGAATTGAACCGAAAGCTATATAGTTAGTGCTTAGCGTTAAATCTATTTTCTTCGTATGGGCAGCGTATTTATAGTTATAAGGACAATTTTTGGATCTCACAATTTTTACAATCTCTCCGCTTCCAATAACACATCTCATTTTTATATTAATTGTTCAATCATATGCTACCAGATCATTGAAAATCATAATTTTTTGTTTGTAAGAAATCTATTTTCTTATAATAATAATTCAGAAACTCCAATTTATAAGCCTATCATTAGAACCTACAATTTAACATTAGTAAGTCCTTTCCAAGCTTGAAACGGATATCTTATATTGGTAAAGACCAGGTCCTGATGAGCTCATTGCAGGAATTTTTCAAAAAACTTGGGCGATCACGGGTAACTTGTTTAGTGCAATCTTAGAGTGCTTATTCTATTATCAAATGTTGAAGGATATAGATCATATATATGTATCTGGTTCCAAAAAGCTTAATCTTGATACTTTGGTGTACTAAAGAGCCTATCTATTGTTGCAATATAGTATACAAAGTCATTGCTAAACTTCTTGCTAATAGACTGAAGACTGCTTTATCTTAAGTAATCAATTCTACTCAAAGTGCATTTATATAAGGCAGATCTAATGGAGATAATATACTGCTTATGAAAGAGCTCTTGAAAGATTACCATTCTAGAAGGAATATCAAAAGTTATTGTTGGAAGATAGACTTCTAAAAAGCTTTTGGTAGGATTAGCTAGAAAATCATTCAATTGTTTGGAGACTCTTGAATTTCCATCTATGTTCATTGCCTCGATTATGATGTGTCTACAAACTACTTCTACAGTATTATGGTGAATGGAATTCCTACCAACCCATTATTTTATGCTCGAGGTATCTGATAAGATGACCCTCTTTTACCTTATTTATTCACTTTTGTCATTAGGCCTTTCTCTACTCCTCAACAAGTTATAGGACCTAATGGCAGTTTTCACTACTAAAGTAAGCGTATGCCTTCCAAACTCACCACTTGATGTTTGCTAATGACTTGATCCTTCTTTCGAGGTTAGATATTCACTCAGTATAATTACTTAAGAAACTTCTGATGTAGTTTTCTAAATGGTCTAGGCTGGTCATAAATGTCCATAAAAGTAGTTTATACTGCTATAAAGATGTGAGGAACTCAATGGAACTATCTAGGATTACCGAACTTCAGCTTCATGCTCTTCTTTTTAAGTACCTGAGAGTCCTTATCTCGTATGATAAGTCAAAGTACTCTGAATGCATTTATCTCACATAATGGATTAAAGCAAGTATTAATGCCTGGTAAAATAAATTCCTGTCACTTGTCGCAAGGGTTGCTCTGATAATTTCTATACAGGAAAATCTCTATGTTAATTGGATTTCTCACATCATTCTAACCAAGAAAGTCATCAAGGAGATTGATGGCATTATGAAAGCTTTTTTATGTATTGGAAATTCTGAAAACACCAAGAAAGCTAAAGTCAAATGGAGTGAAGTGAATACCCCTAAAAGACAAGGAGGCTTGGGGAATAGCCCAATTTCTCTTATGCAAAAAGTGCTTCTATGTAGAAGAATTTGGAAGCTATTCGATGACAAAAATGCTATTTGGGTGAAATCCTATGTGAAACTTATCTAAGCCAGGAAAGCTTTTGGCAATTGTTTATCTCGAGGGAGCACTATTGATTCTTCTTGCAAATATTGAACTTAAGACTTGTGTGCGGCAATGATGACAATATTTGAGTTTGGTTTGACAATTGCACAGATCATAGTTGAAAAATCATAGGGGTGGTAAAGGTTTTGCAAACTTTCAGATTTTGCAACAGTTGTTTCTAAAACAATCAAAAATCAGAAAAATTAAATGCATAAATATAAATCAACGCTAATATTTGTTAATGCAGTTTGACATACCTTGCCTATAACTGTAGGGCCCTCATCCAGCTTAATTCTTTCACTAACGACAGTAATTTTATACAAGGCTTTACTAAGCCGACACCACTCAACCCTTGACAATATCCCTCGTCCTCACAACCCGTGAAAGAATTTCATACCCAATAGTACAACTGCCTTGTATTAACCTCAACAGAGAATTTTTCTTAATAATCTTATAATGAAAGAACAATGAATAAATAACTTAAGAGATTAAACAAAAGTCAACACTCAAGAAAACAATTAGAGAAAAAAACAAATAACAACTTCTTAATTGTTCAACTCTTCTAAAGATTAAGATGCAACCAAGAAATCATGCATAGTCGAAGAGTCACGCAGGCATCGTCACTAAATTTGCAGCTCACCTTTCACGCATACACTTGCCATATCCACCTAAATGAAAACATCACCAAGTAACTCACATGTTTATATAGCAGAAGCAAGATCACGCACACCCCCATCAAATAAACACCCGGCCAAAACCTTCACTAAGTCACTAACGTTTCAAGTGTAGAAGTTGGGTCACACACATAGGAATTTTAGACAAGAAAATCATGCACGCAGCAACACGCCTTCGGCTATCTATCGGTATTCTCCACACAACAGCAACGTGATACGCACTCAATCAACCAATCCCAAGACTCCAACAAAATCACACCCACAAGCCTATCTCACTATAGCCAAATCAATCACGATATCCATCTATGATTTGACATAATCCACTCCCACTTCAATTAAAGATAGACTTCTATTTTTAATTAAAGACTTATCCAAGAGTCTAATTCAAATAAGAATTATTACTTGTTTACACCACTTCTTGATTTGGAATTTTAATAATTATCTTGAAGATACAATAAAAAAATGCCAAAATTAAATAATGAGATAAATATTTTAACAATCTCCCCCCTTTTTGGCATTTTTGGAATAAATAAAAAGCTCCCCCTTAATCCAACATCAAGTTTTAAAGAACGTTTATCAAGTTTTTCAAGTTTAAGAAACATCTAAAGAAATACTCCCTCCGATTCATAATAAGTTTTGTTTTAGAAGAATACACATTTATTAAGAAAGTTAATGAAATATCTGATATACCCTTATTAACTACATGTTAAAGTGCCTTGAAAATATAATCTGTATAATTAAGATGTGAGAGAAATTAAAGGGTAATTTTGGAAGTAAAATTATAAATATGCATAAAAATCACAAACGACACTTATTTTGAATAATTAAAATCTCTCTAAAATGACACTTATTATGAATCGGAGAGAGTAATAATAAACAATTATCCAATCATCCAAAATTTTCCCTCTTGGGATAAAGATGCTAAAAAGCAAGACTAATAATTACAGAGATACCTTAAAACCTCCCCCTAAATTGAATAGTCACCAAAAACAATATGATGTCTCCCCTTTGGAACAAAACAATACAAAAATCATAAATGTCTTTAATGCGATCAATCTTAGCGAATAACGAAGCATAAAAATTAATAATAAGTGCAGCAAAGGAATCATAAGCATGTAGTGCAATAGCAGAAAGCCAAGATGACAATTTATTACCAGTTAATACATATGCCAACATGTCATTGCTCACTTCAATTCCATCTTCATAAGACTAATCAAATTCATAAACCTCATCATCAAGCATAGCCTCATGTACACATCAATCAACTAAACTTTAAAAAACTCATAAATAAAAACTCATAAATCCTAAACGATAACTCCTTTGAACTTTTTTTGTTTTTTTTTAATAAAAACATCAAACGATACTTCAAAAATATAAAGCACATAGTCCTCGTGCTCCTAAAAAAATTCAAACCTGGGCTTATTACTTGTCACGTTATCTCAGACGTCAACTGTCTGGTTGATTTCTTCATCTGAAGTAATTGACTTATCCTCAATCTGAACAGTTTCTTCAAAAGTAGTCACTAATTGTAGATATGGACATTTTTTTATTTTTTCTTCACTATGTCTTTGTACTTGTACTTGACCCTTTGTAATCCAAGAGTGCTTCGGTATCAAGGATTTCTGTTGCTAGAAATTTAATGTAGAGTGTATGATTTTTTTATTTTGACCCCTTTAAAATACTATTTGTAACAACTTGTAATATTTCAGTCTTATCTGTCCGATAACCCTACAAAAATGACATATAGATATAAACCTTCGATTCTTCCTTGAAATTTCTTTTTGAACAGATCTGGTTGCATTATTTTTTCTATCATTTACCTTAGAACATTCACCTTTATAGTAAATGCCTTAAAGATCTCCTTTAGTCTTACTAATTTCTAACAACTTTTCTAACTTTTCGGTACTTGCATTTAACATTCTTATTTCCTTTTTCAGGAATATTTCTATCAAACAAACAAAAAATTGTTAAACCAAAAGTAAGAATTCTGAAATTTCATCTGAAAAAGGAGATGAGAAATAAAAGTTCTTAAATTTTGAAAAAATATTAATTAATTTGGAATATGTCATTCTTTTATATTTAAATTATAGTTGTTGTTTGCTCACTCTAAGACTTAAGGTATAATAAATGGTATTGACGCAAACAGTGTAAATTGTATCAAAATAAAAATTTTGTTAGTAAAATGCCAAGTCAGGACGATAACGGCATAAAGTAATGTTGATGACATGGTCATGAGTATGGACGATTTTTAACAATTGTTGACTTGAGTTCATCAAGTACAAAAAAAGGAGAAATATATTGACTATGAATTGAAGTTTAATGAGAGTATTAAAAATTTAAGACAAAGAGATTGTAAATTTTAGACTTAAAAATAGTTAAATAAAATTAATTAACTATTTTTAAGTCTAAAATTTTTTTAAACCTAAATTAGAAATGTTGTTAGATTAAGTTAAACTTAAAACGTTACATAATTTAATATTGGACTAAAGCATCGATACTTGGAACAACCATTTTCAGTGTACGTACAAATTTTATAGTTACGAAAATTAGTAGGAACATGACCAGGCTTAGAACAAAAATAGCCCGTTAACATATATAATTTTATGAGAAATTACCAAAAGTCGAAACAAAATATTAAGGCAAAGCGTACAAGATGACGCTGCTTTCTTTTTTTTTTTGTTGCTCACGAGATGTTTTAAGAGGGTATTTAGGAGGGTATTAATTATGAGAAGATATCTTTAAGTCATTTATATTTAGATTAATTTTCGTTCAAATCGGGTAGATTCCTTGCGGGAGGCAAAACTCTAACCCAAGTTTAAAACGGCTGCATTGTTAAGTAATCAATTTGGACTTATTTTTTTCTCAAAACAAAATAAAAAAAATTTGCACTTATTTTGTACTTAATTATCGTTAATGTGTTGAAATTATTATCTAAAATTAATGAAATTATCTTATAATTGTTTAAAGATAATTTTCAACAATTTAAAGATGAAATAGAATCAAAAAGATATAAAAAAATTCAAAAATTCGAAAATTTTAAATTGACAACAATTTAGTGATTAAACGTGGGTACGCTTAAGAACAAACTCTGATATTTGTAGATAAATTTCAAGAAGTCTATTTCAAACAAAAACACAACCTTTAAAAAGATTATCTCGCCATCTTTTCACTCTAGTTAGCTGCCCCATGCAATCGGTGATATGTCGTAATCATGAAATTGATTATTCCACAAGAAAAGTCCACCGCCTGCTGCCACCAAGTAGCAGTCATAAGAATTACTGCACTTCATCCAGGAATCGACAAAGTATGAAAATGGATTTAAGGAAAGCTGTCTATCAGGAGGTGCTGTCAAGGTGCAGAAGACAGTCTTCAAAGTGTCGTCCTTCACATAACATATTTTTACTTCATCGTCGCTCCCTGGAGGAATCGACTGGTCTCATTTTGCAGATGTGATAGGACACTGGCAGTGTATATTTAAGGGCTGTTCTTGTGGAAGCATTTGATTTTGAAAATGAATACAAACTGGCATAGCCACAGGAAATATAGCTAAACCTAAAACAATCAGCAGAAGAGAGGATTTAGTGGTACTCTCCATTGACTTAGATAACTAATACCAACTCAATTTACACTTTATATACCTCTTGAAGTTGGAGAGATTAGAATATATTTCCTTAAGATGGCGTAAGCGTAGTTCTTTCGAGTGTCTTTGTTGTTAAAGAAAGATGAACATCCTTTGCACATAAAACTGTAACTCATATATATATCTTGAGTAGTTTCCATATATGAAGTGAGAAAACACTATCTTGTTTGATAGCTTAATTAGTGAAGAAAGATACAAAATAAAGTTTTCTTTGGAAGAGAATGGAGGCCTCGCCAGCCAGCTTAATTAGCGACGCAGAAGACTTCATGTAATGGGATAACTGAAGACCAGATCTTCTGTCCAGTTTTACTCTGTCTTATGAAATCTTAGTCATTTATTTTACGGGTTCCACGTGGATCTCATGCGAGACCCACATAAATAAATGGCTGAAATTTATTGGACACAATAAGACATCATATTAGACAGGAGATCTGAACTCGGATAACTGAGCTGGCAACTGGCCTACAAGTTTAAGATCATACATGTGTGATTAAAAACAAAATAAGATGTTGTCAATGTCAGTGCAACTGAGCTAATTAATCATAAATTTTTATGTAGTAATAAAAGTGATTTTATATAAAGTATTAATCTCTCAACATTTTATTATCTCCTTGTAAAACTTGACTAGTTGGTTTTTTCCTTCTCGAAAACGTACGCTCTCTATACTGCATGATCAACTTACAAAGCCAGAGATGTATTAGTACATTGAGTTATGTGGTAGTGTGACGGTGTGAAAGTTACAATCCAGTTCGAATACAATAATGATATTCCTTAATTAGTTATTAATTATTTCCTCGTATTATAACTTTCTGTTTTTTAAAACAATTAGTGAGATCATTATAGGTGTCATGATAACTAAAATTTTGAAGGAAGTTATTCCACTGTTAAAATTTGGCTTGAGTTAGTCGTTTGGATAGTTGACTATTACTACTTATAAACTCTTTAATATTTTCATGGTTAGTCAATATGGTATACTCTAACATTCCCCCTTAAGTGCAACTGAGAGTGGACATCCAGTTGTCACTTGAAATAAACGTAGTGGCAACCGGATCGGGCCGCTAGGACTGAACATCTAGACTGATATTATATTAGAATTGGGCTTAGGTCAATTATTGCCAAAATGACTAGAACTAATAATTTAGATAGTTGATCCTTATCATTTATAAAACCTTTAATATTTTCATGTTTAGTCAATATGGGATACTCTAACAACTACCAATTAAATTTGAAATAAATTACTTGTTTAAGTTGGAATTAATATAAAAATCTTGTGAATTTTAGAATAGAAATTTGATAGATCATTTTTAAAGCTCCTTATGTTCCTATCCCTTAAAACTCGTAACATCTATTCTTTGAGTGCTTGGATTTTTTATCAAACTTGCCTTTAATTGTTGTGCATGCACTATTTGAAAGGGTAGAAATGTCATACTCTTCAAGGTTAACTCAAAAAACCAGCAGCAAGTGATTACCCACCTCATTCAATAGATTAGAGAAACTGCATTTCCCAAGGGGTTAATTCAGTGTAGACTTAACCAGAAAAATAACTGATAATTGGGACATCTAATTCTCTTGAATTGCCCCTATTCAGTGCGTTGCTGGTTTTCTTTTGCCCTGATTTTTATATGTTCCGGTTGCTTCTCCTTTTGTTTACATGTTGGACCCTGTCTTAATTTCTTATATTAGCTTTTCCTTTTTAATGCACTTTTAACTTAAGAAAAGATTAATTAATTGGCATATTTCATAGTTATTAGTCACATTTAACCAAAAAAATCAGTAGCTGGCGAAATCAATCTAACTTCACATAATACAATCTATTTTTTGTGGAAAAATACATGGGATGAAAGTTTCCATCCTTCTTTCCCTTTCTTATTCAATTCTAGTTAGTCATTAGTGTTACCTTTGTTCATTGTTCTACTGTTTGCTTTGTTATTTCCATCATTGTGAAATTAAACACACATCAAGAAATTAAACTTTCTTGGATATAATAGATTTACCCAAGGCTTTATTGAGCCGATACCACTCAACCCTTGACACTATCCCTTAACCTCACTTCCCGTAAAATAATTTCACACCTAATAACACGACCGACTCGTGTTAACCTCAACAGAAGATTTTCTCAATCAACTCAATAGTACGACCACCTCGTATTAATCTCGTCAGATAATTTATTTAACTACTTTCACTCAAAACAATAATAAATAAAAAAAAGCTCAAGCATTTAATCAACTGAAAATTAAATAACAAAAATATTTGAGATAAAGAAGACTTCCCTATAAACTTGTCTTCTCAAAATAATTAAGCTGAAAACCTTTTTCATAGTTGATTCGTTCTTAACAAGAATACGTTATAGTGTAGCTTCAAATAATAACTAGTCCCCACATCACTGATGATTATATTCACCTTGCTGACCAAATAACTTCACCGTAACTCATGTATCAAAACACGTTAATCAGCTATCTATCTTAACAGACGCAGCAACCAATATATATCTTCAAAGACGCATGAAAGCCTTCCTTCGAAAACTCACGCACGACAGTTGTTGTTGCTGCACACACTACACTTCTTTTCTTTTTCACTTACTTGTTTCAATAAACTTCCATATGAATTAAGTATGTGAAGAACACATCCAATAAAGACCCGTGGGCTTCTTCAACTTTTTGCAAAAGCATGAGACATAGTATTTATCTACAAATCCACCAAGTTCTCTTTTAAACCCACGGTAAAATCCCCCAAGTTCTCTTTTAACTAATGCAACACCCACGGTATTGATTCACCCAGGGTTTTCAAACCCGGACCGGACCGGCCGGTCCGGTTTAAGTTATAAAATCGGATTCTAATTGGACCAGTCTGAACCGGTCGGATCGGTCAAAACTGGACCGGTCCGACCATTGGTCCATCATTTTTTTATTTTTTATTTTTTATTTGTTTAAATATTATTAATATTATATATAATTAAACATAATTATTGCATAATTATGACGTTACATCGGTAACCAGTAAGGCCTTCGGTTCGATGACCGGTCCGATTTTGAAAACATTAGATTCACCAATCAATTTGCTCTACACGCGCAACACCATATCTTGACCGCACAGAGAGTCCCACATTAATTCAATACCTCATATGCACCAACGTAGTTTAAAGATATGCACAAATTTCTCACATAATTAGAGTTTCATTTAAAATAAAATTTTATTATAATTGAACCATTTTTTAAACACTTTTTGAATTCAAGTCAATATCTAACTAGTATCTTATATGTTCAATTAATAAATAATGCCAAAACACATATTCTAACATATACTTTTCTTATTGGGTAATTGTTTTTGCAAATAACAAAAGATTTGGCAATAGTTAATTTCGAGCGTGAAGTGTTTTCGGTGGAAATGGCAACTGAGAAATATGTAAAAATTGTAATTAAATTTGTACGGAAACAAGTGATCGTTGTTATGACGTTGATAATAATAATAATTATTATTATTGAAATGATGATAATAATAATTATTATTATAAACAATGATGTATAAAGAAAATCAATTTATACTAACTAATGAAATCAATATAAATCCGAATAAAATATCATACTTATTTTAATAAATGACAAAATAATGTTAAATTTAAGGTTAAAATTTTGAAGTTTAATAAACGGTTAAAAATAATTTTCATTAAGAGATTAAATGAATTTAATAAAATAAGATTGTTTATAATACAACATTTTAACATAATTTTACAAACAATTGTAACCTTCACACCCTCCTCACTCCTCATACCACCATTTTATAGTTCCCAAAGCTATTTTTTTCAATGATTTAAAAATTGAAGTGATTAAGTAAATTCAATTGTGAAAATTTTGAATTATCAAATTTTCAGTTTGGTAGTAACTTGTTTGTTTAATTTATTTTAACCACTCTTATTGTTAAAAATTAATCAGATTATAATTAATTGGTCGATTTTTTTAAACTAATAGTTTTTTATTACTAAATTAATTTTTATTTAACAATTTTTTAATTAAACTTTAAAATTGTTTATAAGTATATATATTTTAAATTCTTTAATTTTATTCAATTTTTAACATATTTTATGACGTTTAATATTGGTTAAACCTTTTACATTTTAAACATCTTATTTTACCGATTTAACTTTTGATCTAATTTTTAAAATTTTGGTGTTTATTAGTTGGTTATTCAAAAACTCTGGAGCATAATTAGTATAAGATAATTTAACAGAGATATATATACGGAGGAGAGACGAACGATCAAGCATAGAGTTAGACTTGCTTGCGTTTTACAAGAATATAATTAAACTTCTATCTTGAGCTCGTGGACAAGTAGCAGCCGGCTAAGTTATGCCCTTGCTCTATACCATTTAAGTTGGCGAGGTCTGCATTTTCTTACAAGTTACAAGAAAGCATTTTCCTTTGTACTTTTTCACTGATTTAACCGGTGAGATGTTTACAATGAAGCCAGAAAGATGCTTCGTTTCTTCATATATGTGAACCATTCTATTAGATAAAGAGTCAGATTTATATGCAAAGAATGCACATTATTTTCCTTGAAACGAAAATGACAATAGAAGGAATGACGCATGCCTCCGTCTAAAGGAAAATTAGATTGATCACTCCACCTTCAAGAGCTATATAAATATGGATTCAATGCAGCTGGGTTTTCATCAAATCAATGGACGGGTTTACCACTGAAACATCCCTTTTGCTGATTTTTTTAGTTTTAGCTATATCATGTCCTTTGACTACACCAGTTTGTTTTCATATTCAAAACCAAATGAGTCCACAAGAGCAGCCCTTAAATATACAGTGCTATTGCCCTCTTGCAGGTGTTAAATGGGAAAAGTCGATTCCACCAGTGGGCGGAGATGAGCTGGTTATATGTTATAGTTACCTCGCTTTGAAGTCTGTCTCCTGCACATTGACAGTACCTCCTGGTAGACAACTGACCCTGCACCCGTTTTCGTACTTTAAAGATTCCTTGCAGAAGTGCATCGGATTTAATCAATGTATATTGGTGGCGGCAGGACGTGGTCTATTCTTGTGGAACGCTAATATTCATTCTTACGACGAGCCACCGATTGTTTGGTCAAATTAATGGAGTGAGCTGATCAAATCCCAGTATAAGCTCATTACTGTACCCAACTGATAATGTGGTTGTAACGCATGCATGCATATTGTAAGCGTTTCCATTTTCTTCATTTTTGTTATATATAGTTACGAGAAATGAAGGGAAGTTCTGAAATGTTGACAAACAGATGACTCTATTTTTGCTGTTAAGCAATAGATCATGAATTTTCTGTTTGGCATCCCTCAATGTCTCTGATGCTTGTAGGACCTCAAGATCATCTACTGATTTTGTTCAGCTGTTGATCTCGCACAAGGGTCTTGCGTTTTCAGGCATTAATTATCGGAACAGAAACTGCTTCATTTGTCACGTTTCCTATCGTGCTTCTACTCTATTTTTCAAATGAAAAAACAATTTCATTAATTCAACTTTGATGTGTTATTGTCTTTTAATGGTATTCTGAAGGTAAGTTTTGTTTTAGTCTTATAACTTAAAACCCTCCATACATAATTGTCATAGCTTCTAATTCCATGGTTCTTCTCCAATGGAAATCCCATAAGAGAAGAACATTACATACAAAGTTCTTGGAGGAATGAGACAACCAATTTGATATTCAAAACAAATGTTTTCAATGGAACATTGGGAGGAAGGGAACCTGCCGAATACCTAAAGATGCTATTTGATTACCATAAAATTGGAATGCACTCAAGAGGTGTGAGCTTGACAACTATAATAAAGGTTGTCGAAGTAATAAATTTCTCAACTTGAATGTAATGCCAAATTTTTATTAATTTAACTATCAATTATCAAAATATATACATATATAAAGTAAATGGCAAATCACATAAAATAGCCCCTATGATATACTTGATTATTCATCTTAGCCCTTGTGTTTTTAATTCGGTCACCTTAACCCCTGTGTTTTTTATTCTCATTCAAGATACCTCAATTGGGCATTTTTGGACAAATTTGCCCTTAGATTATTAAAATATATTTTTTTAATCTCTTGATTCCGAGGGCAAATTTGTCCGAAAATACCCAATTGGGGTATCTTGAATGAGAATAAAAAATACAGGAGCTAAGGTGAACGAATTAAAAACACAAAGGTTAAGATGAATAATCAAGTATATCACAGGGGCTCTTTTATAGGATTTGCCAATTTTTGCCCATTCTTTTATATTGATTATCAACCCAAACTAGGATTTCATTTCAGATATTGTACGGACAATCCAAGTTCAAGTAATGAAGCATTCTTGCCCAAATTGAGGAAGAGTAGCTAGATTGAAAGAAACGATGAGAGGTGGTCTCAAGAATTATATTACAAAGACAACAAACTTGATCGAATGAAACCTTAAGCCTTTTTTTTCATTTCAATCTATCTCTAGCAGCTAACTATGTGGTAAAGAAGGCTTTGGGCATCAATGATCATTTCCAAACAATGTTACGTGGATTCTAATAGCTTTTAAACATGAGGAATTGGAGAATTCCCCATTGCTTGTGGAGTTCTGGATAGCTTCATCCTTCAAAAGGTGGTTAGGAAAATAGCTTGGATGATAAGAAAGCCATATGTCCATACCTTTTCCAATTGCAAGCCACGAACATTGATTAATAATTTTGGAGACCTTAGCATGAGCCGGAATTCTGGCTACAATGATAAGATTTCACTTCTTGTAGATGGAAGACTAAGAAGGACCAATTATCAAACTAAAACTAGGTGTCCTCTCTATTTCCAATATGTATTTTAAAAAGAGAATAAATAATTTGTTTTTTTTTTCCTTTGCATGAGAATACAAGGCCAAGAATGCTCCTTCTGTTCCTTTAAATGGCAAAAGTTGGATTTTTTCAAGGAGGATTCATTAGTCTACTTGCTACAAAGTGCTTCCTTGTCATTGAAGAGTCTCCATACCACGTGTTAATCATAACACGAACTTTAATTATAAAACTCAAGAATAACAATGAACTTGTATCAATAGAAAAAATGTGAAAAAAATACATGTTTTGTTGTCCACTGAACAATGAACAATTTATTGAGCTGCTTGAACAAGCACCTCAATTTAAAAATAGACTCTTGAAACTTTCAATCAATCTTTATGAAAGTTATATATCCTTACGTCGTTAACACCTTTTTATGCCTTTCTCAATGTGTGGGCCTCTTAACGGATCAAAGAAACTAAACATCTACGAACTTACTTAAGCAAACAGCTTAAAACCTCACTACAAGAAAATTACTAATTACTGATGAAAAACATTTCATAGTCAATTAGCGATGGATATTTAATTTTGTCGATAAACTTGTTATGAAAAATGGTATTTTGCAACAAAAAAATCCATTAGTAAAGATGAAGGGAATTTGTCCGCGAAACTTTACCAACAGAATTTAGCGACGAAATAGTAAAAGTTGTCGTAAAAATAGGCGACAATGATTGGCAATAAAAATAAGAGACGAAGTTTATCGACGGAAGAAATTATGTCAGTAAATGCAAACGATGTCAATATTATTGTTTAAATTTAAAATAAAACAACGTCATTTTATTCTTAATAAAATTTAAAACCCAAAGCCCCTCCTCCTCTGTCATCCCTCCCCGTCTGTCATTCTTCTTCAATTTTTTCATTTTCTTTCTAGCTCCTCTATGTTTCTCTCCTTCCATCTGCTCATCTTGTGTCCTTTTTCTACCAACTGCTTCCATTGTATTGGGTTTTGTCTTGAGGTTGGTTGTCCACTTACTACTCTTGAGTTTTTTTTTTTTGTCTTCAATTTTTGTATATGAATTGTTGTATGTTAGGTGTGTTGGTGTTATTGTGGATTGAGTCATGAGGGTTTATTTGGGATGTTAATGGGTCATTATTTGTTGTTATGTGATTATGTTGGTGAATAATGGAAGAAGACATTAGTTTTGAAACAAAGTAGGGATGAATTTCAAAAACGTACCAAGTGTTCGATGAAAGTTCTATAAGAGGTCTCTAACATCATTTATAATTTGGAATGTTTCTTTTAATGGTTTATTAGCTTGAAGAAAGGTTGTTCTATTAGTTGAATTATGTAAGGATATGTATCTTGACGGAACTAGATTTATAATTGGCAATTAAAGATTACTTTAAAAGTATTATAAGATGAAGTAGGGCTATTGAAGTTTACGAAGAATTGTTCAGATTTTGTCCTTGAAAAGAAGTGTTAAATACTTTACTCTTGGTAGTGAAATGTTAGTCAAGTGGGTTTGAGTTTAGGAAGCAAATTAGGTGTTGAAATATGTTCCTTTAAATTGATTTTATAGTTACCATAAATTCAAGTTGAACATGAAAAATTGTTGAGCTTATATATGCTTATTTTCGAGTGAGTTTCGATTACTCCATTTGATGGTGATACTTTAAAGTCCATGCGTATTGATTGACGAAATGATAATTCAAAGTGTACTTACACCATTTTAATATGATTATTATTTCATGTTTATATGAATGATATAAATAGTTAAGTGAGAAAATTGAGATGAAATGTATATGCCTTGTCATTAGCTTTCTGACTCTTAACTTTTTATTTTCTTGAAATCAAAGTTGTTCTAAATTTTTATTTACTTTAATCTATGTTTGAGTGAACATGTAGATGTTAGTTTGATAGCAAATAAAATATAGAAGAGAACTTTGAAATTTGATTGAAAATAGCTGAAAATCGTTTTATTTTACAAATTTTATATTTGAGAAAGTAATGTATTTTGTTTTTGTTAGATAGTTTAGAGTTGTAAAACCACTTGAAACATGCTTGTATAGAAGATAGGTGATACTAGAAAGAAATTGAATCATTAATGAAATATGAATATATGTTTTCTACGCTAATAATTTTAGATTGGTATAATTTGGTTTCACCATTAAAAATTCCAGCATTATATATTTTGGATGATTACTACTTAGTGACAAAGAAAATAATTTTCCAGCTCTTAAGAATTGATTGCGTGGTTCTAAGAATGTTTTTTAAGTTTATTTTCTTAAGTTTTGTTATAGCTTACTTATGTAGGTTGTAAAAGACATTATATGTTAATGCATTGACAATATTTCTAGTTTAGGATAGAATTTGTTCCATATAAGCAAAATTGTTAGGATATTTTCTTTTTAAATTCAATTTGTCGATTTATAAATCTGAATTTGAAATTAAATAGATCATTTATAAGTTTCTCTTTATTTAAATGATTTTTCTTGATTAAAAGTTGATATTGATTTACTAGAATCTTTTGGGAATATTATAATGAACTTAGAGGCAAGAAAACTAATTTAGTAAATCAAAATTTTCTTGTGGGATCAACTCTTATTTGCTTTATACTAATTTGACTAATAAATTGAAATTTAAAATTAGGATTTCTATTTGCTATTATAGATATGAGAATGTAAATTATGTCAAGTTTAGCTATAATATTCTCTTGAAAATGCACCTTGTAACTTTTTATTTACCCCTTTGTCACTAACATTGGTTATGTCTTTCAATGCTTCCATATAATTTGAAGTTTGAAGGTGAACACCCATCTACATTTAATTATTGTAATAATAAATGCATATGATTTAGATAATCTATAAGTAGAGATAGAATTATTGATTAGATATTTGAAATTAACCTAAAGGTTAGGGTTGGATGTATTTAAGTTAATTTTTTTTAAAGAATAGAAGAATCATTGTATATAGTATTTGTCTTATAAGAATCATTATCTATGGGGTTTGACAGTACCCAAGGATCAAAATTCATGTTGGACCCTGCTTGTTTCCAAAGTCCAACACTTGCTTGCTCATACATCTGTTGGTTCCCGCTTGATTATGGAATCCAACTCTTGCGAAAACATGAAACGCGAGCGTGGTTCCTGTTAATCTCTTTAACCATCATAGATTTATCTTCTTGCTCTGACATCCCAAAAATTTCCTCATAATTTGTTTAATAACGTGCCCATACAAATCAATCACCGTAATCAAACTCATTTCTCTTAATTCAAAACAGATTTAGGGAAACTTCAAACTAGAATTTCAATTTGACTTCTTCAAAGAAATTATAGCTCAAAGTCTCTTCTTTAATTTTAAGCAAGGAACATCTTAATTGGAGCTCTATAGATCAAGATATGCTTAAAAAGCTAAAGGGTGTTCATACCCTAATCATGCTCTCCCAATTGATCCCTCATTTTCTTACCATCAAACTTTTTCAAAACAACTCCAAAACATACCATTTTTCATGGAGAGATAGATAAATGTCTTAGGAATCCATTTCTTCAAGAATCACTTCATTTTGAGGACGGATGAGGAAGTTATGACCAAAAGAGTCCAACATGTTTTTATCTTTAATCGATTTGTACCTATCTTGGCACTATTGCCATAACTTTTGGTAAAAACGTTTGATTTCTTTCGTTTTTAAACGGTTGGAAAGAAAACATCTAGTTTTACAACTTTCATGAAGACAATAAAGTGCGATTCTACCTCTAAAAGGGTCAAAAATTGCAATTTCATGAAGCTGTACTGTGAATGTCCGTTTAACGGACATGTATCGGGGTCAGGAGCCAAAATTGACCTGAGAAGGTCCATTTAACGGACATCCATGTTCGTTAAACGAACATTGGTGAGGCTGGGGGTGTTTCTACACCCAAGAAGGTCTTTTTAATGGACCTAAAGTGCATTAAACGGACATGGGGGTTTCCCAAACCCCTCCAATGCTTCCTACATCCAATCTAACATCATATTCACTCAATATCTTCCCAAATTCAACTCTCCTAGTGCCAAATCACTTCATAACAACTCAAACACCAAATTTATCTCACAAAATTCTAAAATCTCAACTCATTTGGTTCATCAAAACCACAATTTCCTATCATTCATCATAGTTGTCCCATATACAACTCCTATGCAACATCATAACTTGTAATAATCATATCTCTTAACTCTGACATCCAAAAATCACATACTTTATAGCCTTGGAAAGCTAAGAGGATCATCTACAACTTTTAAGAAGACAATTTTGACCAATTAGATTCTTCCAGATTTTTTCTTGAAGTCAGACATAAATCTTATCCTTGTGAAAACTTGAAATTGTCCCAAATTCACTTCCTCTATTACAACATTATTCATAACAATTCAACTACCATTTTGGAATTCATCAAACTCTTAACCTCAATTCATTTGATTCATCATATTCAACAATATCTCATGATTCACAACATTCCTATCCTTCTTTTCCATAGTGTCTCACTTATATATATAACAATAGGACATTCATTAACTCAAGTGAATAGCCTCATTCAATTATATCTAATTTCAACCCACAACATCATACACAATTCATATTTCATATCCATACACAAATTCATATTTCATTAACATCATAAAATAAGAGTTGTATAAACTTTAATGGCATTTCAAGCCACAATACATTAATATTCCAAAATTCCCAAATTACACAAGACACTTGAATAATAATTGCTCAAAATGCAATTACAACTTTGTTGTACATCAATTATTCCAAAACAACACAAAACATGTAAATTCGGGTTTTTGCCTTGATTCACTTTCACTCGATCTCTTGCTCATCACCTGAGGATGGGATGAAAATGGGAGTGAGCTTAAAAAGCTTGTGGGTAACATGCTTATAACAAATAACAAGCAAAACCTTCAAAAAATTCAATCTCATAGAAAATTCTTATTAAATCATAAAACACATGTTTCTCAAAATTCTTGTCATGAAATCAAAATCAAAACAACACAATTTATGCATTTTTCAACTTGTTCACAATTTATAAACACATAAGCACATCAGAAATGGTTTGGGTGGGTCCAAAATAGAACTTACTACACATTTCCCCTAAGGGTCCTATGTAGCTGTGAACAGAACGTACTAACGCAATCCCACATAATGATTTTGCGTAGCTATGAACTTATGGGAGTCTGCGAGGGAGCTCTATGTCACTAGCGGGTAGGTGGGAGAAGCCTTCAGACAAGTGCACTTGACTTAACTTAGGGGACCACCACAAACCCACATAACATATAATAGTTTCATTAATCCTGAATTTGTTAAGGGAGTTGAAGCTTTTATTCACTATGCATGTTCTCAACCTGCATATATGGATGGTCCAAAAATCAGATGTTCATGTAAAAAGTGCAAACATATTTTTTTTCTTCCTATTGATGAAGTGAATCCCCGTTTATTAAGAAAAAGGTTTGTTCCAAATTATTTTAAGTGGACAGGACATAGGAAACCATTAATTTGTAGCACCTCAAGGGGTAAAGAAGTAAACTAGTCAATAAATATGGACGGGTTTGAAGGGGAAATTGGATTTATAACAAATAATGTGGGTGTAACTAAAAATCCTTACATCCAAATGGTTTATGATGCAGTCGATTATACTTTTTAGGAAAATATAGAAAATGTTGAAGAATAACCAAACCCACATGCAATTTTTTTTGACTTACTAAATTAGTTGACCAAGAATTATGACCAAAATATGAGACCATGACTCAATTATTTTCAATTGCTCGAATATTGAACATAAGGTTCGAAGGACATTTTTTATTGAATTTTGGATAAAATTCTTGCTTAGTATAATGAATTAGTGCCTCTTGATCATATAATGGTTGATAATTTCTACAATATGAACAAACTTATTAAGGGTCTTGGTTTTCCAATTGAAAATTTGATTGTTGCAACTTAGGATGCATGTTGTTCTTGGGAGATGATTTGGAATTACAAGAGTGAAAATTTTGTGTTCAATCTAAGTTCAAACCTAGAAAACGTTATATGAAACAGAAATTAGTACCGTGGAAGCGGATGTATTATTTTCGCTAATTTCGCTGCTTCAAAGGCTATATGTCAATGATGTTACTGCTTCTCATATGAGATGGTATAATGAACACAAACAAGAAGATGGAATAATGAGTCATCCATTGGATGAACTCAAATGGAAATATTTCAATAACACATACTCTGAGTTTGCAGCTGAAAGTCAAAATGTTAGGATGGGATTCTCGGCAGATGGATTCCAACATTTTGGTCAATTCGGCCAACAATATTCATCATGGTCAATCATAATTACTCCTTATAATTTACCTTCATGGAAGTGTATGAATGAGACATATATGTTCTTAACGGTGATTGTGCCAGGGCCTACAAATCCAAAGCATAAAATTGATGTATTCTTACAACCATTGGTATCTGAATTACATCATCTTTGGGAATTTGGTGTGGAAAAATATGATGCGTTTCTTATAAAAAAAAATTAGTTGAGAGTAGCTTTGATGTAGACTATTAGTGATTTCCTTATATATGTTATGTTGTCTGGATGGAGCATAATAGGGAAATTGGCTTGTCCTTATTGTGACAATGATTTTAATGCATTTTATCTTCCCAACGGGGCCAAAACATCTTGGTTTGATAACTATAGGAAATTTCTTCCTCTAAATCATCCATTTAGATGCATTAAACAAAAGTTCATTAAGAATAAGAAGGTGCAAACACCCCCTACAAAGTTGGTAAGGAGATATTACAGGAGATTGATAAATTAGGGTTACTGAAAGTTACAAAACTTGAAGTTCAAGAAGTTAATAGAAGCATTAGTAAAAATTTTGGTTGGAGAAAACGAAGTATCTTTTGGATTTGTCATATTGAAAAACTAATTTGATATGTCATAATCTAGATGTGATGCATGTTAAAAAAATTTTTTGACAATTTGTTCAACATCATAATGTACATTGAAGGGAGGACAAAGGATAACACAAAATCACGAGCTGATTTGAGACTTTTTTATAGAAGGAATAAGTTAGATAAATATTTTCGCATCAGTAAATATCCAAAAGCATATTGCACTTTGGACAAAAAAATAAAAGGAAAATTTTTATAAATGTTTGAAAAGTCTAAAGTTTCCTAATAGATATGTTTCGAACATGGCAAGGTGTGTGGACATGAGGAAGTACAAATTATTTCAAATGAAAAGTCATAATTGTCATGTGTTTATGCAAAGACTAATTCCAATTGCATTTTGGGAGTTCTTACCAAATAAGGTTTGGGAAAAAAAATAACCGAATTAAATTTGCTTTTCAAAAGCTTAACATCATCTGAAATAAAGTTCACTGAAATAGAAAAACTATAAAGGGAAATTCCAGTTATCCTGTGTAAATTGGAAGGTACTTTCCCTCCAAATTTCTTTGACTATATGGAGCATCTAGTTGTACATTTAACATATGAGGATAAAGTTACTAGTTCAGTTCAATATTGATGGATGTATCCGTTTGAGAGGTAATTATAGTTACTATTTAATTAAAACTTATAATTTATTTAAATCACATAATTGTAATAACCCTATTTATAATGTAGGTTTTTGCATTACTTGAAGAAAAAGTAAAAAACAAGGCTATAGTTGAAGGTTCGATGTGTAATGTTTATTTAGTGGAGAAAGCAAGTATATTTTGTTCACATTATTTTGAGCTGCATGTGCACACAAGATAAAGAAAAGGTCTTCGTAATGACAATGGCTGAGGAATGGTTGACATTTATTGTAACTTATCCATTTTCACATATCCAAAATGAACATATGGATGTTCAACAAGACGAATGTTGACAAAAGAAGAAATAGAGGCTGCCTATGGTTACATTTTATTGAATTGTCAAGAGGTTCAACCTTTCATACAGTAAGTTTAAGTTGATTTTGAAATTGCTTGTTTGAGTTTTCGATGTTAGTATTGTTCATAGCTAAAATACATAATAATGCTTTTAAGATTATACAAGGAATAGCTATGAAAGCTAATGCCCAAAACAACACAAAATGATATCAATAAAAAGTTGAAAGACACTTCCTCGATAGTTTGAGAAATTTGTATTGCCAATAAAATAGAGTGTGATAATTAAATATGAACGGTTTGATCCAACTCCTAATGTTAGAATTAAAGTACACAACCAATACAATCTAGTTGAAATCAACTAATGAAGAAGATTCATACAATTTGAATTTTTTGTGTTAGTGATACAACCAATCCAAGTATATTATGTCCCTTTTCTCAGCTTAGAACGAGATAAGTCAGATTGGTTGGTCATTAAAACCTAGAGGTATTTTTGAATTATATGGAAAAGGAGAAAATAAGAGAATTGAAAGTGAAGCATTTCAGGAAGATGTTCATGAAATAAATGCATGTATAACATATGACAACAATGGACCTTTGAATGATCCAAATAATGAATATGTTGAAATTTCATCTAGAGAGGATGAGGAAGGCAACATATGTGAAAAGGAGCCTGAGTTTGATTCTAATTTTTCATAAAAAGTAGATAATGATGATTTTAATTTACAATTAGTGATGATGGTGATTAATTTGTGTAAGTAATAAAATATTATATGAATAAATTTATGATTACATCAACAATATATTGTTATATATCTAATTTATATTGTTCTATTAGTGAATCAATAAAATGTGAATCTCAGCTTATAAATATGCCACATAAGAGAAAACAAGATATGATGCAACCCAGGTTCAGGTTACCACGATTTAGAGGAGATAGTGTACGTCTAGGTGAAGCATCACATTTTGTTGATGCTATAGAATCAAGTGTTGCACGTCCAGCTAGTGCATATCTAGATTAGGCATCACCTTCCCACTTACAATCCCTATAGATTGACCTTCCCTATCTACTGCTACACCACCCGACACGCTTGGTACACCATCCACCACCCCTATATCATCCACCACTCTTATACCGACAGAGATATTAGAGGCAAATGATAGTGATGAAGGAGACGACCTTTCGCCTGAAGCTAAGAGAGTTGATGGATGAACTTACATCACAATTGTTAACAATCTATGAGTGAAGTTCTAAAAATTTTGTGATGTATCTATGATAACACCATAGGTTTATACTTAAGTTATATGTTTTAATTTGAAAATGATCTAAAAATGCTTATATATTAGGTTAGTTCCATCTGGAATGTATTCCAGAAATATCTTATCCAAGTTCAAGGAGAAGATAGATCTTGAGGGTTATATACGGAATAATATATCTCAGGTAATAAAAGATTTTCATTATCAGGAGTTTGAGGTACAAATTTTTTTAATATTTTTTATTTAATTTAATTTTATACATTAATTAGATAAATATTATAGTTTATAAGTACTTATAGTATTTTCCTTTTTCAGAAATAAATTTTTTGAGATTCAAAATTTGATGCTATAATTTATAATGTATGTGAGAGGCTAGCTTGTACACGATGTAGAGATTTTCTTGGTTCAATACACAAGAATGGTGTATGACCTCCTTATATATTTAAAGAAATATGGAATTGTTGGCAACAATATTGGGCATCACCCGAGGTAATGTCCATTTTAGAGCATAATTCTGTAAACATACATGGAGGGTTGGAGGGAGAGAGTCATTAGAAGTATGCAGAGAAACTTGTAAGTATAAAAAATTTACACTTATATTCTAATTTGTGTACTTTGATGTATGAAATTTGAGTTCAATGTAATTTCATGTATGAAATTTAGAATGAAAATATGTTTGTTATGGAGAATAATAATGTTATAACTGTTTGATGTCATTAATGATTGCGTTGTTGAGTAAATTTTTTTATTTAACATGGGGTAAATATCATAAAAATAGAGGAAACTTTGTTGAAATTTTAGTAAATTGTTGTTTACTTACAACAATTTATTCTGATGCAAAAAAAGCCTATGGATAGAAAGCCTACACTATGCCAACGCTTTTTGTACACCCACATTAAGAAGCATGGTGGTATGACCTTTGTCAACACCCGATACAGACAATTTTATCTATATAAAATCTATAATTTAATATTAATTCTTAAAAATATCACTTAGTAATATAAACAATTATAATGATAAGACTAAATACAAGAAAACATTGAACGATTGTCTCAAAATTCTGAAACTGATGATGAGAGTTAGACATATTTTGATGCAGTGAGTGGCAGAGACCGTCGTGGAAGGATTTTTAACTTAGGTTCATTTGCAAACACATGCTATTCGCAATCCTCCACATTCACTATAATTAAATTTAGTAGGCCGTCCGTATCAAATAAGAGAGTCATTCAGCTTAAGAATACAGTAAAGACGTTGACGGAGTGCATAACTCAGCTCCATAATGAGGTAGATGAGTTGAAGGGGAGAGATAAGACGTCATTGCAAAAATCAGAGCATCTTCCTTCACCAACTGCATAGTTTAGATAAATAAGTGAATGCTTTTAATATTTTGCCATTCTTAAATTTTTGTATGAAATTTTAATTTACAGTTATTTTCGAGATACTTTGTAACACCCAAATACCCCCTAGGAGGATACATGGATGCCACTTAAGACAGAACAAACAAAATCAAACATCACACTGATAGTTATTGTATTTAGTAACTCAAACCCACACACATATATTACATATCGTAAATTTCAGAACAAAAATCCAAAGAATATTTACAGTCCAAACAAAGGAAACAAAATACATTTTCAAATAGTGAGAATAGACTCCTTTGGCCAGTGCAGTAGACTTGTCCCAGTCTTTAAACTCTTCGCTCTGAACCTACACGGG
>JANZLX010000003.1:1976770-1987440 GCA_025531955.1 Erythroxylum orinocense
AGGTAGAAAAATGTGTTAGGAATCTATTGGTTCAAGAATCAATTCATTTGGAGGTCGTATAGTGAAATTATGACTAAAAGAATCCAACATGATTATGTCCTCAATCATATTAAACCTATTTTAAGACAATTGACATAACTTTCACTAGAGATATTGAATTAAGTTTATTCTTAAATGGTTTGAAAGAGAATGTCTAGATAATACAACTTTCATGAAGACTCAACACGAGATTTTGTCATTTAGAGGGTTATAAATTGCAATTTACTATAGTTATCCTGTGTATGTGCATTTAACGGGCATTGACGGGCTTAGGGGTGCTTTCCAACCCCGAGAAGGTCCGTTTAATGGACCTAATGTCCGTTTAACGGACATAGACTAGTTTGGGGCCTTTTTAGACCTGAGAAGGTCTGTTTAATGGACCTAATGTCCATCTAACGGACATATGTGACATAAAACTCCCTCCAAAGCCTCTCCAATGGTTCCTACATCCATTCTAACATCATTTTACCCACAATCTTCTCAAATCCATCTCTTCTAGTGGAATACCACTTCATATCAATTCAAACACCAACCTTGTTTCATGAAATATTCTAATCTCTACTCAAATGATTCCTCACATTCAACTACATCTCATCATTCAAAATTTCTATCCTTTTTCCATAACATATCTTATTCCTAAGTATCTAACACTTCATATTCAAAATTCATCATTTCAAGTTGATGACTACTTCATGTATACCTCAAGTTTAGCTCAACATCATCCATACTTAATTCATATTCCCTATTTGTTCACAAACACACAAAATAGAACACAAACAGATACATTCATCCACAATTTTGTTGCATCCAGTTCTCATTTTCATATCAAAATTTGAGACTCTTCAAAGCAGAATTTAAGTTTGATGTCTTTATAAGAAAGGTAGCCATATATCTCTAGTTTAATCTAAATTAAGAATAAACTTATTTAGATGACTACAAAACAAGTTATGGCTAAAACACAGAAGCATATCATTGGAAATTTTTCTGCTAACATTTTCCAAATTTTAAAACTTTCAACATTTTTCATCTAACTCATCATTCCTAGATTATCTCTTCCATTTCGTTTTCTCATCATTCTCTACCCAATTCAACTCAATAAATCAATCACATACAAATCGTGATCTATAATTGGTCATTAACCATAAACAGAGCATATATATTTACCCATTCATAAGCAATTTTCTACGCTCATCCAAACACCACTTTGAAGATCATTCAACCTCAAAACATATTTATACCGTTACATGAATTAATACTCATCCTACATATCAAAAAACAAGACATGTATATAAATTTTTCATCACCCACGACATATACATAAACCTTGCATAACCAAGTCATCAAATCTAAATTTACCCATCATTCTAGCTTAGTTTAACCACACCTATAACATTTAAAGCATAACTTACTTGGTTTAGCTTCAATTCTCCAAAAACAACACTTAGCCCTAGCTCCCAAACATCATACGATCATAATCTTGAAGGAGGTAAAGGTAGGTTTTTCTTATGGCAAATTGAAGAAACAATAAGATGGAAGTAGCAATTGATAGATGGAAACAAGGTGTAATGTTGGTGAGGTTAGAAGAGAATGAAGAAAACGAAAATGGAGGAGAAGAAGAGGGCAAACCACGAAGAAAGAGAGGAAAACAAGGATAAAACACTTGGTCTTTTGATTTGAAAGCATCGTGAGAGACAACAAGGAGGGTCTTTAAAATTAAAAGAACCTTAGACTTAATGACATGGTTTGGCAAGTAACAAATTTCTAAAGCTTTAAACTAGGTTCTTTTATTTAACTAGTGCAATCAATTCCAATTTCTACTCCAATTGTCTCCCAATTTTCAATGACACTTGTCAATAATTCTTAAAGTCATTTATCAAAATTTTCATTGCCATTTAACAGTAAATTTTACTACCATTTATCATTTGTCTTGTCACTTGGCATTTTTCCTGGTAAAAAAATTACCCCAAATTTTTAGAAATTTTTCTAAAATTCTCCAAAAATTCTAAATCAACAATTTCGCTCTCCAAATCAATTTTCAATACAAACAAATCATAATTCTCAATAACATTCACATTTATAAAGAATTATACCCTAAATTATCCATGAATGCTTGTACAATTATTTTTATGTGCAAAAATTTCACTATTCAAGTGTATATGTATGCCATATTATGCATGAGCATGAAAAAATGCCTTTATAAGCTCTCATTAATCACTCATATTTACTATTCTAACCTCCACATAAGTAATGGAATGTTACAACTCTCCCCTCCTTAAAAGAATTTCGTCTTCGAAATTCTTACCTACTTGTTCGAACAAATGGGGATACTGTCTCCTCATATGCTCCTCTATCTCCCTTGTTGCTTCCTTAGTTGAGTGGCTCCTCCAAAGGACTTTCACCAATGGAATGACTCTATTCCTCAACTGCCTGATCTGCGACCCCACAATTTTGATCGGCTCCTCAACATAGATTAAGTTACTAACAACCTCAATCTCCTGAGTCGGTATCATATGTGTCGGATCCGATCAGTATCTTCGGAGCATACTCATATGAAACACATTATGCAATTGAGACATCTCATTTAGTAAAGCCAATTTATAGGCCAAAGGTCCTATCCTCTCAATGATCTCATAAGGACCAATATACCTAGGGCTCAACTTGCCCTTTTTACTGAATCTCAAAATTCCCCTCCAAGGTGACACTCTCAGGAATACTCTGTCTCCTATACTGTACTCTATATCACGTCGGTGTTGATCCACATAACTATTCTGTCTATCCTGAGCCGCTTTAATTCGGCTTCGGATCAACTTCACCTTATCCACTATATCTTGTATCAACTCTAGGCCTTCCACCATTCTCAAACCCTATTCGTCCCAATATAATGGCGACCGACATTTTCTACCACACATTGCCTCATACGGTGCTATTTTAATACTACTGTGCTAGTGGTTGTTATAGGCAAACTCTATCAATGCCATATATTGATCCCAAGCTCCTCTAAACTCCAATACATAAGCTCTGAGCATATCTTTAATAGTCTTGAGTGTTCTCTCACTCTGTCCATTTTTCCGAGGATGAAATACTGTACTGAAGTTCAATAGTAGACTGCAAACTCCTCCAAAACCTCGAAGTGAATCTAGAATTCCTGTCTGATATTATAGACACTAGAACCCCGTACAGTCTCACCACCTCATTCATATATCTTCGGACCAACTGATTAAGTGAATTATTCTCTCGCTGGTAAAAAATGGGTCGACTTAGTCAACCGGTCCACTATGACCCAGATCGCATCATTCTGCCTTAGAGTCTTAGGCAGTCTCATAATGAAATCCATAGTGATCCGTTCCCATTTCTACTCCAGAATGGGCAACGAATGGAGCTTCTTTACTGGAGCCTGGTGCTTAGCTTTAACTTGTTGGCAAGTCATACATCTAGATACATACTTTGCCACTTGCTTCTTTATTTCGGGCCACCAGAAATGTTGCTTTAGTGTGTTATACATCTTGGTTGTACCAGGATGCATAGCGTAGGCGACCATGTGAGCTTCCTCGAGAATCTCCTTCCTCAGATCATCCATATTAGGCACATACAGCCTCTATCTCAACCATAATGTCTCATCCCTCAACTCAAACTTGAAATTCGGATTCATCTTTACTTTCTCCATAAGCTTCACCATATCAGGATCTTTGCTCTAGACCTTTTCTGATTCTTTCATGCAACATAGGTCTCAACTTCAAAGTGGCAATCAGTGCCTCATCTTGCTTCAGATTCAACTCCACATTTAGAGCTCTCAAATGAATCAAATTAGGTAGCCTCGAAAATTGAATTTGAGTTGCACTGGTATTAAACTTCCTGCTCAAAGCATCTGCCACCACATTAGCTTTTCCCGGGTGGTACTCAATAGTGTAATCACAGTCCTTTAGTAACTCAATCCATCTCTTCTGCCTCAAGTTTAACTCCTCTGACTCAACAGATATCTCAAGCTATTATGATCTGTGTATATCTAGAAAGTCTTTTCATACCAATAATGTCTCCAATAGAGCAAAGACAACTGCAGCTGGCTCTAAATCATGTACTGGATAATTGATCTTGTGAGACCTTAATTGTCTCGATACTTAGGTGATTTCCTTGCCATGCTGCATCAATACACATCCCAATCTTTGATGTGACGCATCACTGTACACTATATATCCTCCGGTCCCTGATGGAATATTCAACATTGGTGCAGTAGTCAACCGATGTTTTAGCTCTTCAAAGCTTTTCTGACACTCCTCATTCCATCTAAACACTACATTCTTCCTCAAAAGTTTTGTCAGAGGGGCTGAGATCAAAGAAAACCTCTCGACAAACCTCTGGTAATATCTAGCTATGAAGTTTCAAATTTTTGACACATTTCTCGGAGCTTCCCAATTCATTAGTACCTCTATCTTTTTTGGATCTACCTATATGTCATCTCTAGTCACTATATATCCTAAAAACATAGCTTGATTTAGCTAAAATTCACACTTACTGAATTTGGCATACAACTGTTTCTCTCTCATGATCTGCAAAATGACTCTCAGATGCTCAGCATGCTCCTTTCTGCTCTTCAAATACACCAAGATATTATCAATAAACACAATCACAAATCAATCCAGGTAGGGCTGAAACACCTTGTTCATCAAGGCCATAAAAGTTTTCCAGACATTAGTCAGCCCAAACGGCATCATTAGAAACTCAAAATGCCCGTACCTACTCCTGAATGCACTCTTAGGTACATCAGCTTCAGCTATCTTCAACTGATAATACCTTGACCTCAAGTCCAGTTTAGTGAATATCTAAGCTCCCTGCAACTGATCAAGCAAATCATCAATTGTAGGCAATGGTTACTTGTTCTTCACCGTCACCCGATTCAGTTGCCTATAATCGATGCATAACCTCAAAGTCCCATCTTTCTTTTTTACAAACAGTATTGGAGCTCCCCATGGTGAAACACTGGGTTTAATAAAACCCTTTTCTAGTTACTCTTATAATTGAGCTTTCAACTCCTTCAGTTCCATAAATGCCATCCTATATGTAGGGATAGATATAGGAGCAGCACCTGGGACTAGATCAATTATGAACTCCGTTTCCCGATCTGGTGGTAAATCAGGTAGCTCATCGGGAAACACATCTAGGAATTCCCTAATCACGGGAATGTCCTGTACACTATACTCAGCTCTAGTATCAATGATGTGGGCACGATAAGCCTTACATCCTCCCTGCATCAATCTCAGTGCACTCATGAAGGATATCATCCTGGCTGGCACTGCTTGACTAATTCCTCTGAATACTGCTCTCGGCTGACTAAGAGATTCCAGTACTACCTCCTTGGTATAGTAGTTCATAAAAGCCCTATGAGCAGTGAGCCAATCCATGCTTAGGATAACATCTATCTCTCTCAACTGTAGTATAATCAGGTCTGCCTCCAGATCAAAACTAATCAAGCACCCCTTGTAAACCTCTCCTATGACAGTAGTACTACCTATTAGTGTACTCACATCAAGCCCATACTGTAACAACTCCCTGTCACAATGCAATCTACATGCCAAATGCGGTGTGATAAAAGAGTGTGTGGATCTTAGATCTAGCAGTGCAAATGTCTCAAAGTCATAAATGAGAAGCGCACCTGCTACCACATTTAGTGAGTCTTGAGCCTCTTGCCTAGTCATAGTATAAACATGGGCTTGAGACTGCGGTCAGCTACCTCGTCCCTCAGTCCTCATGGATGAACTCCTAGACCTCACTCTGCCTCTACTTCGGCCTCTCTGTCCAGATCCACTACCTCTGCTCTGCTAGACCATAATATTACTCCCAGATTGCCCACTCACAGTAGACTAAACTCTCAAAGTAGTAGGGCAATCTCTAATCTGGTGGTCCATGGAGCCACATTTGAGGCAAGCTCTAGTCAGTCTCTAACACTCACCACCATGCCTCCTCTCACGGTGCTCACAAACTAGAAACTGATTATGTGCCATACCCCTTCCACTGTCAGTCTGTGATGATCTACCCCTCTGCCTAGGTCCTGACTACCTGGATCCACCTCTGAAGGCTTTGTTCTGGCACTTACTGAATCTTCTACCAGAACTGCCCTGACTCTTACTAGATCTCTTCATACTGGATCCTTGCCCAGTCTCTAATCGACTCTCTCTCAGTAATTGTTCAATCCTGATAAAAGTAGCTCTCAGCTCAGTGAAACTGCTTAGGTATGAGATGGCCAACCTTGTTCTGATCTCCATATTAAGGCCGTCCTCAAAACTCCTTCACTTGTCATCTTCTATAGGAATCAGAGCAGTAGCATAGCCTATCAGCTCTTTAAACCGGATCTCGTAATCCACCACTAACATCCTACCTTGCTTCAATTCCAGGAACTCCTTCATCTTCCTATCCAAATAGATCTTGGGCATGTAGTTGTCTTTAAAGACCCTCAGAAAATCTTCCCACTTCAACTGGCAAGGCATGGTGGTACTGCTTGGGACAGTTCTCCACCACTGGTATATTGGGCCTTGTAGTAATGACACTACGTAGTCAAACCTCTCGTTTGGCTCGCAGTCTATCTGATCAAATACCCTTTTTGTTCTCTCTAACCATTCCTTGGCCTCAGCAGGGTCTGTGCTGCCATAGAAGTCCATAGCTCTCTACTTCCGCAACCTATTATACCTCCTCTCCCCTCTCTCAGGAACTCTAGGAGGCATCTCCTCTGATCGAGGCACCGAGGACTCCCTACTGGCTTCTACCGATCCTTGGTCAGCTGGTTGATCAATCTGATCACCTAGAGCGGATGTCCTATAAGAAACAATAACTTCAATCATTATCTGCATTTCTCACAACATTTTATGCTTAACATCCTATATGTCCCAACAGACACAAGCCATGCTCTGATACCACCTAAATGTAGTGCCCTCTTACCACAAGGCACACACTCGAATGCCCAAAGGGCATTCCGGTATATATCCTACGATAATGACGCGCTACGTTTGATCACTACATTTACTTCATATGGCATCATATCTTTATTCTCTTATGAACATCATTTAGAAAATCATAATATTTTAAAACCTTAAATTTCCTCATTTCATTACATAAAAACCGAAAGTCTACATTATGTCTTTCAACCTTTACTGCATATCCATCGTCAAAACCTAGTACAAAAATACTACATGAAAAAGGAAAATATATAAAATTTATCTAAGTCGTCTAAAAATCCCAGTTGACTGACCTTTGAGCCATGACTTCTCTTGCCAAAAAACAATCTACATGATTGGTAGAGCCTTTCAGTAGTTAGAGTCATCTCTCGATCCTGAAAAGGCAATGTTGCAATTTTGGTGAGTTTTGCGAACTCAATGAGGTAACCATCATCAATGGTTCACTCAATTCATGCAACACAAAAATTTACATAACACAACATTTACATTTAAGAGCAATCAATTTGACATTTTAAACAATCCACATACTTGTTAAAAATGCATATGAAATGTGCATGAAACTCTTTTTCAATTATTATGTTGTTATGACCGAGTGCCCTAATAGTCCCATATCTATTTTGGACACCGAGCACATTAATAACTTTCCCTTATCTAATGAGGATACAGGGCTCATAGTGAGCTTGGGCTCTTAATTACTTTCTGAGGTCGAGGCTCTTTTCACACGTTGAGCTTTAAGTTCTGATCGGTGGCTACTCTGGTCGCAATTGCCATTATTTGATTGTGCATTCATGTATGGAATGCATTTATCACAATCAATCATATTATGAAGCACATAGTTCTTCACATTCACATACAAGTTGCACTTCCTATACATTCCCGAATAATAACTCCTTGGACATGTTATTTTTTAGAATTAACAATCAAAACACATTCATTCAATAACTCAAAACAGAATTTAAGCCAACAAGTAATTAAGTGATACCGTCTAGGTTACTCACAAGTTGCTCCCGAAGCTAATGCCTGGAAGTTCCGACAACATCTAGAAGTTGATGTTTCAGTTGCTCCTCTATATCAAACAACATACACATATATCACAATTTTGTACAATCATAAGTGTTTAATAATGCACATGAATGAAATGAAATATGTACAATGCATGTTCATGACAATCCCAAGTATCATTCCATCAATTTCATGACAAAATCATTCTCATAACAAAACTTATCTAAGTATAATTTGATCATACTCTCTTCTAAAAAGTGTTCCTCTATGTTTTATGTTTCTACTGACACCAAAATCACTTAATTTGGTTCAGTAATTTGGAAGATATGCCTCAAGCATTTTCAGACTGTTCTTATTAAAAAACAAAATACTATACACAACTTTCAGTTAGAAATTGAAAACTTAGAGACTGAATCACAATTCAACTTTTTCATATGATATGTATCCCTATTGAAAAATGAAGCTATTACAGACACTGGAGCTTCTTTTGCTCAATATGGTGGACTCAGACCAGTTGAGAACGTGCAAATGTTTCCACCTGGGACTAAGCTCAGTGGTTTACATATTGGAAGGCAAAGAGTTGGAGTTTTACATGAACAAGATCCAGTGGAAGAAGGGCAAGGGAGCTGGTGCTGCCTAAGTTTTATATATCAGACTTTTGTTTCCGCCTTACATTCCTTACTTTTGGAACATTTTGAGCAATCAAGACACATAGGTCCAAATAGTGTTATGGTTAAACTTTTGGTTAGAATACTCATATTTATCAATAGGATTTGTTCAATTAAATGGTGCATTTAATACACTAAATTCATTGCATAGTTTTGTATGGTGATTTCTATATTATTGCATGGGTTTTTGTTATAACCCTTTGGGGTGAACTACTTGATCTAACAAAATGCTTGGCACTTGAGTTTTCTTAGTTTCAATGTATGCCTTTATAGTTGCTAGACAGTTTTTCAACTAATGATTACTTAAGTCTACTGATTAAACAAATAAGATTAAAAAAATGTATTTTAAAAAATAATTGTTAAAAATAAAAATTATTTAATTAAAATGATTTTCGAAAAAAATGGAAAAAATAATTCAAATAATTCAAATAATCTTCCGCGACATTTCAAAAAATGTCGCGAAATGTGACTTTCCGTGATGTCCCAAAAAACGTCACAAAAGACTAATCTTTCTGTGACGTTTTTTAAAACGTTACGGAATGTCATTGTTTTCCGTGACATTTTATGAGAAACGTCACAGAAACTTTTTGCCTACACCACATTCCGTGATGTTTTTTAAAACGTCACAAATTGTATTATATGACGTTTTTGACATTTTGTGATATTTTTTAAATGTCGCAAATTGTGTTGTTTCCTTATAGTGATGTAATGTAGTTGTTGCCATTGAAAGGTGTAATGACAAGCACAACACCAGGATTTTCGGTGTTAGTGATAGAGTAGGGCTTATATTCATTCGTTGTTTGTATGTTTGTGACACTGGAGCCACTGTTATCCACTATATTTGACATTGTAGGTTAAGGTAGAGGAATCAGAGAGTAGGCTCGATACTATGAAAAATAGCAGAGAAAAATAGTAGGAGATGAAAGAAATTTCTTTCATTCATTTTTTATTGAATATATAGGACTTTATTTATACCCCCTAAACCTTTTCGTGCTTTCTAGAATCAAGGTAAATACTAACTAACAAATCTTATATGCCAGCTATACTACTTACCTATTACTATGTACAATACCACTTGTGTGGTAAGAAAGAAAATGACAAAAGATTTTAACAAGAAATAAAATCATGGAGGGGTCTGCCATTTTGGTTTGTATTATACTCAAAGTTGTCAAATCACCATTTTGGTTTGTATTATTAACGAAAATATGGAAATATATCATTTCCACATTTCCACTACTTGTAAATCTCCATCTCAATATCTCAACAACTTCTCATATTTGCCTCCAACGGCTTCTTGCCATTCCAACCTTCCCATATTTGTTGTCTTCCTCGTTTTATGCAATCTTGTATCTATTTTCTTATCTTTAGTTATGTATATATAACATCTTTGTAAACAGATTGTAGATGAAAAACATTCAAAAATTCAAACAACATTTTATATTTCTCTAGATTTACATGGTATCAGAGCCTTGCTAATTAGACGACTGGATTTTCTGTGTTACTTAGTTATTTGTTTTGTAATGATTCCGATCACATCCGAAATCAGAATGGAGACTCTCGACAGTCACAGGACTCATGGCATATTGGCTAAGCGTTTTGACGGAACTAACTACTCTTTATGGGAGTTCCACTTTCGGATGTTCATAGAAGGCAAAGGTCATTCGGGAGTCCTAATAGGTGCGACAATAGCACCTACTGATGCCAAAGAACTTGCTATCTGGAAATCCAACAACATTCAGGTTATTTCGTGGCTTCTCAATAGCGTCACATCTGATATCACTTTGAGTCTTCGGCCTTTCCTTTTAGCCTCTGACTTGTGGAAATTGAAAGAGATAACATGTCAGCCAATACTATCAAAGAAATCTTATATGAACCATGCCCCCAATTTTCAAATTGAAAGAGACCTATCTGAATATGTACAAGGTGACAAACATGTTCGCACTTTTTATTCTGGATCAATTTCTCTATGGTCTGAATAGGATCAAAGCATGGGAGATAACATGACATCCAATACTAT
>JANZLX010000003.1:1987540-2001624 GCA_025531955.1 Erythroxylum orinocense
TATCTTGAATGAGAATAAAAAATACAGGAGTTAAGGTGAACGAATTAAAAACACAAAGGCTAAGATGAATAATCAAGCATATCACAGGACTCAATTATAAGATTTGCCTAAAGTAAATTGTATGGTTTATATACATCACACACCAAAACAATATTTTATTATTCCCAAGAAAAGTGTTTCAAAGGATATTAATACTCCATCTATGTGAAACGTAAAATCAAAGTGAACGAATCACAAACGGATGACTTAAAAAGACCTATGTATAACAGTCACCGTGGCTTTGAAGTATTCCAATCTTGATGACACCAATACCAAAGTCAGACACCGATTCTTAACTCCTTCTCATGAACAGTTGTATTAATCATAGCAATATTAGATCTTTGTATATAATCAATGCAAGTGATAGAAACTTTCTTGGATACTTCTTACAGTTTATTTACAATATTACAAGGATACAGGTGGTATATGTTATTTCCTAGATTCTAAGATTCAATAGTGAGTAAGATTTGAATCTCATTACAATAATCTGCTAATTGGATTTGTCTTTGTTTATAAAATAGCTGTGATGAAGACAGATGATAGGCTTTTGTTTTCTTCCTTTTCTTTTACAAATAATAAATCATTTTTTAAATTATAAATACATTATTAAAATGTTAAGTACACATTAAAATTTGTGCAAATATTATTAGAATTTAAACTATATGATACATAGGAGTTGAATTAAACTCAATCGAGTTAGTTATTGAATACGAGTCATATATAATATAAAAATATTTTAAAATAATATCATTTTAATTAAAAATTTAAACTATAAATTAAGTTAATTAATTAAATTTGATTTTGATTCGATCAAAAAAGGAATGCTCTTATTTCTCAACAAAAGAGACCAAATCAACCTAAATAGTTAATCAACAAATATAAACCTCGATTTATGAAAACAACCTCTTTATAAAAAATACAAAAGGGATATTGCATATAATTAATGTTTCTCCCTAAACTCTCACGAAACTAAAAATAGCACATAATTGATGTCCTTTCTTAAACCCTCGCAAAATTGAGAGTTTTATGCATCATATTGTTATTGTTGTTGTTAATATGAAAATGTCATATAATTATTATTTTGAATAATCAAATGAAAATTATTTCAAATCATATAATGAATATCTTGTTTTTTTGTTTTGTTTTACAAACAAAAGATCTAACACTATAAACTTTTAATAAGTAACATCAATAATCATGGCAATATTTGTGCCACATAATAATTCCAAAGATCTAATATAATATTTTCGGTTTAGATTTTTTTATTTTTCAAACTCCACATCACAAAATCAGCATTCCTAAAGATTCAAACTTCAAATTGTAAAGATTATATCAATATTCTAACAAATATAATCTACTTATATTTTCATTTATTTTTTTAATTTCATTGCATGTAATTTCCATTAATACTCCCCAGAATTCCTTCACTAGCTTCCCCTAAATTTTAGAAACTAAAACAAAATAGAATATTTAAATTCATAATTCATGTATGAAATTTTCAAAAGGGCAAATTGTAATTCGTTAGGAAAAAAAAAGACAAAAATAAAGCTAGCACAAGCGGAAAGGGCAACAGAAAGCATGGCAGATACAAACAGAAATGGACACGCAACCGAATAGAAGTTCGAGCTTTTGATTTATGGAGTGCAGATGAACATGGTTTGGTTGTCTAATAACAAAGGACACTGTTGATAAAGGATGAAGTTTTAGGGAGGCTTTGTTAGCTCTTTGTTTGCTTCAACTCTGGACGAACTTAACACCCTCGCTATCTCTCTGTAAGTCCATGTCACAATCAAGTTTTGATCTTTATCTGATTGTCTATCTAGGTTTTTGTGGGTTTGGTGTGTTTTGATTTGACACTCTTGTTTCTTAGTTTTTGCTTCTGAGTTCTGTTTCGCAATTGGATGTCATGTGATCTCCGAGTTTATTTGGTTATATATCCGAATAAAGACTGCCCTTTCCGGATTCTTGTAGTCATTTTCGTCAGGGGTTTTCCTTTCTTTTCGTGGACAATGTAAACTCTTATGGGGTGTTTTCGGTTTAGTGACGTTAAACTACCTTTTTCCTGGAAATGGGTCTTTAATTCATTTTTATAGAGGCTTATTCCTTGTTTGGATTAAGCAAATCGTTAAATGGTAATTCAATTTGATGTTATCCAATGTGAAGCTAGGAATTCAGGTGTGGATAGTGTTGGCCCTATTGAAACTAAGCTACTCCTAAGAGAATCCGTTTGGACTAAAACAAAAGCATCTGTTATATATTTTGAAGGAAATTTTGGTTTAATTGGTTTAAACTTGTTCTTCACATCATGTTATGAAAATATGAACAGGGAAAAATTATACTCTCTTGCATTGACAGCTGTATAATTGCTGTATAAAAATTACGTAACACATCATGTGTTTGTTTTGATTGTTTTAGGCTTTTATCAACTCAATGGATTCTAAGACAAGAAGAAGAACTGTTGTAGAGAATGGGGATACTGGGGAGGACTTAGTACTGGCCACTTTGATTGGAAATGGGGAAGATGTGGGTCCTATTGTTAGGCATGCATTTGAAATGGGGCGTCCTGAAGCACTCCTTCAACAGCTCAAATCTTTTGTAAAGAAGAAGGAAATTGAAATTGAGGACCTTTGCAAGGCCCATTACGAAGACTTTATTCTTGCCGTAGACGAGCTTCGTGGTGTTTTGGTTGATGCTGAAGAGCTAAAAAGTGAGCTTGCAAGCGATAATTTTAGGTTGCAAGAGGTCGGCAGTGCTCTCTTGATCAAACTAGAAGAACTTCTTGAATCTTATTCAATCAAGAAGAATGTCACTGGAGCTATTAAGTTGTCAAAGATTTGTGTTGAGGTTTTGGAACTTTGTGTTAAGTGTAATAATCACATGTCAGAAGGCCAGTTTTATCCTGCATTGAAAACAGTGGATGTAATTGAGAGAAGCTACTTGCAGAACATCCCTATGAAGGCACTTAGAACAGTAATAGAGAAGACAATTCCAGTTATAAAAACTCATGTTGAAAAGAAAGTAACTAGTCAGTTTAATGAATGGCTAGTTCATATTAGAAGCTCAGCAAAGGATATTGGACAAAGGGCAATAGGTCTTTCTGCATCAGCTCGTCAAAGGGATGAGGAAATGCTGGACCGTCAGAGGAAAGCTGAGGAACAGAATAATTCAGGATCAGCAGATTTTGTCTATACTTTAGATGTTGAGGAAATCGATGAAGATTCTCTTCTGAAGTTTGATCTTACTCCTCTTTACCGAGCTTATCATATCCATGCTTGCCTTGGAATTCAAGAGCAGTTTCGAGAATACTATTATAGAAATCGGATGTTACAACTTAGTTCGGACTTACAAATTTCTTATTCTCAGCCATTCATTGAGTCTTATCAGACATACCTGGCTCATATTGCAGGATATTTTATAGTGGAGGATCGAGTGGTGAGGACTGCTGGGGGTCTTTTGTCAACAGATCAACTGGAGACAATGTGGGAATCAGCAGTAGCTAAAATCACATCCATGTTAGAGGATCAGTTTTCCCATATGGATTCTGCAACCCATCTTCTCCTGGTAAAGGACTATGTCACTCTCCTTGGGACAACTCTCAGACAGTATGGTTATGAGGTGGCCCAAATTTTTGAGGCGCTTGACAATACAAGAGACAAGTATCATGATCTTCTTTTGACAGAGTGTCAAGAACAAATCATGAATGCCATTGGCAATGACACCTATGAGCAGATGGTAATGAAAAAGGATACTGATTATGAAAATAATGTCCTCTATTTTCATCTTCAGACTTCAGATATAATGCCAGCTTTTCCTTATATTGCACCTTTTTCCTCCATGGTACCTGATACTTGCCGTATTGTTAGATCATTCATCAAAGGGTCCGCTGATTACTTGTCTTATGGGGTGCACACAAAATATTTTGATGCTGTTAGAAAGTATTTAGACAAGCTCTTGATTGACGTGTTGAATGAAGCTATACTTTCTACAGTTCAGAGCAGTTCTATTGGTGTGTCTCAAGCTATGCAAATTGCTGCTAACATATCTGTTCTTGAAAGAGCTTGTGATTTTTTCCTTCGACATGCTGCCCAACTATGTGGGATTCCGCTCCGGTCAGTTGGGAGGCCACAAGCTGTTTTAACGGCCAAGGTGATGCTGAAAACTTCAAGAGATGAGGCTTACCTATCTTTGCTGAATTTGGTGAACATTAAATTAGACGAGTTTATGGCACTCACAGAAAACATCAACTGGATTGCAGAAGAGGCATCCCAGAACGTTAGTGATTATGTAAATGAGGTGTTAATATATCTAGACACCATTATGTCAACTGCTCAACAGATTTTACCTATGGATGCTTTATTCAAGGTTGGGAGTGGTGCCCTTGAGCACATTTCGTATTCATTTGTTGCAGCTTTTCTTAGTGATAGTGTCAAAAGATTCAATGCGAATGCAGTCCTGGTTCTGAACAATGATTTGAAGATCTTAGAAAATTTTGCTGATGAGAGGTTTCACAGCACTGGTCTGAGTGAGATATACAAAGAGGGCAGCTTTAAAGACTGCTTAATTGAGGCACGACAATTACTTAACCTTTTGTCAAGCAGTCAGCCTGAGAACTTCATGAATCCTGTGATAAGGCAGAGGAACTATTATACATTGGATTACAAGAAGGTGGCTACAATCTGTGAGAAATTCAAGGATTCCCCTGATGGAATATTTGGTAGCCTCTCCAATAGAAATACAAAGCAAAGTGCACGAAAGAAATCAATGGATATGTTGAAGAAGAGGTTGAAGGACTTCAATTAACAAGGGTGGTTCTACATCTGAATCACCTAGTAATCGTAGCTCTTTTATAATATCTCTTTTAGTTACATTTTTGGTTAGTCTTTCTATCTGCTGAGGGATAAAACTCAATGAGTTTTTCATTTCATGCCGATTGAGTTCTTGTAGAGAAACATCCATTATATTCATTTCACAAGGCTGTTGAATCACTTGTGTTTGTTGGTTCTTTACATAAGGAAAACATGCCATTCCTGCATATCTACCAGTGCTTTATATGGTGAAATAAAGAATCAAAAGAACAAGAGCTTTATAATCAGAAGATCTAAAGAGAAAAAAAGTGATTGAGTTGATTGATTTTGCAATGGAAAAAATCTCTACACACGAAAATTCCATTATAAATTTAAAGGAATATGAATAAACTAAAACATACATTAGTTCAGATTACAATCCTACTCTTCTGCATAATTGCTTTGAGCTTGCTTTTTTGTCATAAAAAAGTTCTAAAAATTACTTATGTAAGTGATCAATGCTGTTTTTAGAAAAAGATACATACACTTTTTTGGTAAATTAAAATGTGTAAAAATAAATTTGAATAATGATTTTTAACATTAAAATTTTGCAATTATTAACAGCTTTCAAATTATGAAAAATTTATTATCAAAATTGAAATTTTAGTACTTAATCTTCCAATATAATATTTCCAATTTTGTTTGGATAGAAAATATTTCCAAATTAATCAACACTAATAAATAATTTGCATTACCGAAAATATATGTTTTTATTATATAGCCGCTTTGCTCTCTCTCTTACACACTTCCCCTCTTCTTCACTTACTATATAGCCGCTACTATACTACCTTCGCCAACTCTTCCCTCACCACCGTCGCCGCTGTCTCCGGCCACCCTATTACATACACAGGTACCTTCTCTCTCTCTCTCTCTCTCTCTCTCTCTCGGGAACAAAAGGTGTAGTCTTTGTGCTGTATATACTATGGCTTATGGGATTTTAATTTGGCTATTTTAGCATATTATCGTGGGAGTTCATATAACCTCTGTTTTCTCTACTTCATGTGTTTCTAAGACTGCAACGAAGCATAAAGTTGTTGTCTTTTTATCTTTATTCTTTTATTTTGCTTATTCATGGTTAAATATGTTCACGAGACTGTATTGGATCGATAGTTCTGTAGTGTCTATGAAGCGTTTAATTTATACTTTGCCAACCTAGAAAAAGGATTCTTTGTTAGAGCCCACTTGCTGAAATTGCAGTTCCACTGAAAAGATAGCGTTTTTATGTACTTCCATCCTTCATCTCAGGTTCTAGTTATTGAAGTTCCGTCAGTGTCGCTGTTGAGTAGAAGTGAGGAAGTGATTTAGTTGAAGACACAGAATTGTGTGTCTCACAATCGAAGTTGAAGCAATTGGGAAAATGACATGTTTTGTTCGGCAACGAATTGCATCCATCCTTTTTCGCCATATCTCCTCGTCAGCCATTAGCAACAGTGGTAGTAAGATTAGAGTTCCTATTATCTATAAAAGCCAGGAAATAAATGAGGAAACACAGAATGAGGCTTTGATTCTCCAACTTCTATCTTGGGGTAGAGGGGCCTCAGGCCAGCTTGGCGGTGGCACTGAAGAGATTCGGTTGTATCCTGCCCCAGTTGCCAACCTCCATGTGCTGCCATCTTCTTTCAATCTGTCTCCAACTCCAGGCCAAAATCACCTTGTTAAAGAAGAAGAGAAAGGTCGATCATCTGAAGTGGGCATATCTTGTGGGTTATTTCATTCTGCAATTATTGTGGATGGCAATCTCTGGATTTGGGGGAAAGGAGAGGGTGGCCGTCTTGGCTTTGGGCACGAGAATCCTGCTTATTTTCCAACTCTCAATCCTAATTTGGATCCTGTAAACTGTATTGCTCTCGGTGGTGTACACTCTGTTGCACTCACTTCGCTTGGTCAAGTCTTTACATGGTGAGTATACACATTCTTGTTTGTAAAATTAAACCCATCAGCCTATCAACACCTCTTAATTTGTCTTATTCTTTTGGTTAAACTCCTAATTGGAAACTATGTAGTTATGTTTTGTCACTCAAGCATGAAAACTTTACATGGTGGTGATAATGTTTTTGGGTCTTCGTGATTCCAAGTTAACAAACTAATTGCTTGATTACAGTATTGCTGCTCATTCGGTCTACAACTTGTATATTGCTATTGCAAGCATGTTTTTACTGGAAAATTTGATTTTATGACTTTGATTAAAGCTTGCAGGGGATATGGTGGCTTTGGTGCACTAGGACATTCTGTTTATCATAGAGAACTACTTCCTAGATTGGTTGAAGGTAATTGGAACGGGAGAATATGCCACATCGCGACCAGTGGGACACATACTGCTGCTATCAGCGAATCTGGTTAGTTATTCCATTTTCTTGTACCAATGAAAGCTACTTATCTGTAAACAACACCGCCCTTGCACCTGATTTGCTATATGGGAACATAGGTGAAGTTTATACCTGGGGTCGAGATCAAGGGGATGGTAGATTGGGCCTCGGTCCTAACCCAGGCCCCAATGAAGGAGGTGGCCTTAGCATCCCTTGCAAAGTAAAAGCTTTGCCAGTGCCTGCCACTGCTGTCTCCTGTGGTGGCTTTTTCACATTGGTGCTGACAGAGGAAGGACAAATTTGGAACTGGGGAGGTACTTATGTCTTGCGTCCTTATGAAAATTGATTGCGTGCAGTCCATTTGACAGGATGCAGGTGTTATCTTATCTTAGTTGGTATGGTGAAGGGATTTAGAGGTGATTTTTGATACCTGGTTTTGGTGTTTGAAGGAATAACAGAAATATTATATATGAGGTTCTGAGATGTATAAAGTCTTTGCTACAAGTTGCAGTATAAATGCTGCTATGCTTCTTTTCTTATTCAATCCAATGAAAATTTGCCAACTACCTTGGATTGTTATAAAGCTAGTTCCCATCAGTTCTATCATCATAGTGGACACGGTTCTGTCTGCCTCCATTTTGTTCTATGTTTCTTACTTGGAGTCTTGAAATATTGTAAGACCTTCAACCGTATATTGTTTATATTTATTCCATTTCTTTTTGAAAGTGGATGCTTCACAATCCAAGTCCTCTTTTATCAAAATAATGACGGAAGTGTGTCAAACTTCTAGTTTGGGCTCTTGAGGCCATTTGTGATCCCTTATTTTAGTTTACCCAATGAGAATCTTGGTTTTCTACTCAGCAAACTCAAACTTTGAGCTTGGAAGGGGTGACAAGATTGGAGGTTGGCAACCAAAACCAATTCCTAACCTTGAAAATGTTCGTGTAGTACAGATAGCAAGTGGTGGATATCACTGTCTTGCTTTAACAGGTAAAACATAGAGGCATCATACTAGCGCTACAGCATTTGTGACATTTCTTTTATCTTCTCATTTCCTTATTTTAAGCCACAGTTATTTTCCTTATTCTTGTTCGTTTAATCAGATGACAGTAAAGTACTTTCGTGGGGCTTTGGTGGACATGGGCAGCTTGGCCATTCTTCAATTGAGAGCCAGAAAGTACCAAGGGTGATTGATGCATTGGCTGATCATCGGGTTGTGTATATTACCTGTGGGGGTTCATCGTCAGCTGCAATAACTGGTAACTCGAAATTTTTTATCTGCGAAGTGTTCCTCTATGGTGTATGTATCTCTTGCTCGTAACCACATTCATTCCCACAATATTGTAGTACCAGATTACATAGAGTTGTCAACACATTCTTCTTGTGACTTATCCTTGGTAGAAGATTATATACTTCCATTGTTCATACTCATTTCCTTATCATTACAGAATTCATTGCATGGTTGGGAATCAGGTCCATGTTCATGCATCCCTACACATTTTAAGTACACGAGCGTTTCTGTTATTTGTTAACATCTCTTAAACCTTGTTTCCAATTTCTGAAGATGAAGGAAAGTTGTACATGTGGGGCAACGCCAAAGACCATCAATTGGGAGTTCCTGGTCTGCCAGAGGTACAACCTTCTCCTGTAGAAGTCAAGTTCCTGATAGATGATGACGGACTGGGAGCGTATAATGTCTTGTCTGTCGCAATCGGTGCATCTCATGCAATGTGTTTGGTTTCGAGGTCAGGTGATTGAAGTTGGCCTACTGTTAACAGCTGTATGAATTTATCAACAGCCTGGAGATTCGGATACTTTTTGCAGAAAGAGGTGAATACGGTTAAGCTACTTCAGGAGTGGTGAAAGAAAGATACTGTGTCAATGTTTCCATGTTAGATTCGGATCTTTGTACTCCACCACCAACACCCCTCATTCCTGTGGCTAAACTTCTCAGTTAGGTACTATAAGGTACTTTAGCAGTGGAAAGTCTCTCCACATGCTGCAGAATTACCCGAGCGTAGCTGAAAATTGTTATCTAGTTGTCCAGTTTAGTGGAATCACATGAACCAACAGACTTAGATTCTGGTTCTAAATCATTCCTGGAAAAATCATGAAATAATTATCCAAACCCTTTCTTCACCATGATTTGCATGCGTTGGTTTATTCAGATAAAACAACTAGAATGGCTCCACTAGCCCATGAACACAGTATCTTTTTCCATTTTAAGCTACGATTCGAACTCCATATGTCAAGAAGTGAACTTTTTATTAAATGGAGGTGAGGGCCTGTGGGGCATCTATCTACTCTGCGGGATGCCAAAATTAATCTTTTTCGTGTTAAAATAATATTTTATATGAACTATTTATGTTGTTATTTTTTGAAGCCATAAAAGGTTTGTGTTTTTTCTGTAAAAATGTTTTTTTAGGGAAAAAATGTTAATTTTTAAATATTGATCATAAAAAATGTCATAATTTTGTAATTGTTTAACTTTAAATTTTTTGTAAAAATAATGATATTAAATTCTTTGATAATGATCATGTTAGATGAGTCGTCTTTGGTGTCATCGGTAATACTCGGTTGAAATTTCAGTAAGGTTTCAGGTGCAGAAAAGTCTGATAATACGTATTTAATCTTATCTAGTAGAAAGACTATTTTCAATAGACTCATATATAATATATCATAAAAATATTATAACATTATAAATGAATATGTATCCATATTTAAAAAATAAAGTAAAATAAATATAAAAATAAGAAAAAAAATCATGTTAGATGAGTTTTTTTGTCAGTATGATTAACATATTGTATTTGTGTTATGTATAAATTTTATTATTTAATAAATTAAAAATATCAAATATTTTGAAATAATTATGAAATAAAACAATAGTGTATAATTATTTTAAAATTATTTTACAAAACTGAATAAAATTATAAATTTTCTTTCTTTTACAACTGACTATATTGTTTATTATTTGGGGCATCGAACCTTTCCAATTTTTAACAAAAACGGATTCCTCGAAAGGTGGAACTCGCATTAAATTCAGTTAGGTTAGGCCACATCCTCATGTAGTCCTGGAACCAGAGACAACCGGTCAAGCAACATAAGCATACGTCATACGTGGGACACATGAAAAAGTGTGCTGTGGACATGTGCACGTGGACGAATATGACTAAACCGACATGCGTGTAAATGAATGTACACGTGACATGCATTTCCATCGACAGAGAAGTGTTGTAGACACGTGCCTATCGGATTTGTCAGCACTCTAACACACGAAGTACATGTTCATGGGATACTGGAACGGAAACAGGATTTGATAACTTTGAATATCTTATTATTAATTTTGAGTGTATTTAAAGTCGTCATCTTAAAGAGAAAGAGAAAAATCTGCAGCCCTAGTATTGATTCGCCTTGGATCACTCTTAAGGATTGGAAACAGCAATGGAATTGAATGATAAGAACAAACCCAGAAAGGAAAATGAGAAGAAGGATGAGGAGAAGACGAGAAGTAAGAGCAAGGAGGTTGGAGGCGTCAAAGCAGTACCTTTCATTCTTGGTGAGTTTTCATTTTCCTCACATCATTCGACTTCTTTTTATGCTCGTGCAGGTTTCTGTAAGAAAGCTTACCTTGTCAATCACCATGTTTTTTCATATTAAACAAGTTCTTTTACAGGACGTAGTTAGTGAGTCCAAGCAGGCAATGACTGTTGGAGCTATTGGTTCTGATGATTTTTGGCCGAGAAAGAAATAGATAGGTTTTTGCAGAACAAGAACTTCATTGTTTCAACCTAAGAGCTTTAGTTAAACAGGATTTTGATGTGATGGGGTTGAAGAAGGCATAACTAGAACCTCTCTCTACCCAAGACCTTGGATTAAACAACGTTTATGTCTTTTCTCTGACAGCAACTGAAGTGTGTGACAGATTCTCTACCGTGGGCTTCCATGCCAACCAGATATCATACTTGACTCAGGAGCTGCAGTTGCCCCTTGTGAAGGCCTCTAACATTATCAGCAACTTTGATGGAACAGCCAGTTTAGCAACAATGGCTGGGGCTTTAATTGCAGACTCTTTTGCAGGAAGATACTGGACCATAGTAATTAGCGGCATCATCTATGAACTGGTAACGGCTATCTAGTACCTTGTGTTCATCTGTTCTGCAATGGAATTCCCAGTTTCATACACATCTAAGTTCAGACTTTCTGACAATCACAGGGGTTGATTAGCTTTACTTCATCGGCAGCAATCAAGTCACTACACCCACCGCCGTGCCGGAATCTGGTGAACTGCAAGGAAGCTTCTGGCTTCCAATTACTGATCCTATACTTGTGTCTCCTCCTCATATGCATTGGCTTGGGGGGCATCAGGCCTTGTGTCCTATCCTTTGCAGCAGACCAAATTGGAATGGACAAAGCAAGTGTTGAATCCAGAAGCTGGAACTTTTTCAGTTGGTACTACTTCAGCCTGGGGGTAGCAAGATTATTAGCACTTACTATTGTTGTTTATATCCAAGACAACATAAGCTGGAGTTGGGGTCTAGCAATGCCGACAATCGCTACAGGTCTTGCATTTATAGTATTTATAGGTGCCACGCCGCTTTATAAGAAGGTAAAACCAGGAGGTAGCCCCTTAACAAGATTGGCTCAAGTTGTAGTTTCAGCTTTCAGGAAGAGAAAAGCTGTGGTACCAGAGGATCCAGGGCTATTGTATCAGAATAAAGACCTTGATGCTGCTATATCTGTGCATGGGAGGCTTCTGCACACAGAACAGTTCAGGTCAGTTCCTAAAATATGTGATTTTTTTTATACTCTTACCAACCAATCTGATGCTTTTAGTTTGGCTTTTGATCTTTGAAGGTGGCTAGATAAGGCCGCGATACCGAAAGGAAACGAGGAAACAAATCGACCAAACCTGTGGGAGCTGGCGACTCAGCATAGAGTGGAAGAGCTGAAATCCTTTATCAGAATACTTCCAATTTGGTTTTCTGGAGTAATTTTCGTTTCTGCTACTACACATCAGGCCAGCTTTCTAATCCAACAATGTCGAACCATGGATCGGCACCTAACACCCTCCTTTCAAATCCCACCTGCAAGTTTTGCTGTCTTCAGTATCCTGACTATGTTAGCAGGAGTCGCTTTGTACGATCGTGTCTTCGTTGGCATTGCCCGTCGCTACACTGGGAATGCTGCGGGAATCACATGCCTACAAAGAATTGGAATTGGTCTTGTCATAAGCATCCTTGGAACCATTGTTGGTGCACTGATTGAGATCAAAAGAAAATCAGTGGCAGGTCACTACAATCTGTTAGATTCTCCCAAAGCAATCATCCCCATGAGCGGATTTTGGTTAGTTCCTCGATACTGTCTATTCGGATTAACAGAAGTCTTTAGGACTGTTGGGACATTGGAATTCCTTTATGATCAATCACCAGAGAGCATGAGAAGCATTGCCATAGGGCTTTACTGGGTAGCAAATTCTATTGGAAATTATCTCGGTGTACTGGTGGTGACACTAGTTCACAAGTACTCTGGCCACCGAACAAACTGGTTGCCTGACAGAAATCTGAATAGAGGAAAACTGGACTACTACTATTTCCTTGTAGCTGGTATTCAAGTTGCCAACTTATTGTATTATTTGATTTGTGCTCGGAGTTACACGAGCAAACGCGTCGAAGAAGTCGGTAAGGAAGATGAAGAAATTGATGATGATGCTCCAAGGAATGGAATGGTAGAGAATGGAAAATCTGAACCAGTTTAGATTTGTTTTTGGATGAAACTTCCTAGTACATCATGTGCCCAGAAAGATTGCTAGAGCAGTGTTCAGGAAGTCTATGTTTGATCCAATAACTTTAATGAAAAAGTTGTATATACTTGGTACCAGTTAGTTTTCTCTGATGGCTATCTTAATAGAACAATAAATTGTTTTAGAAGTAAATTATGATTAAAATTATGAATTTTATTTAACTTTAAATTAATTATTGAACGTATTCATTATTTGATACTAAGGTAAATCATAATAAAAATTATGATTTTTTAATTTTAATTAATTATTTAACGTATTTATTTTTTAACACAGAAATTTCATTTATTAAATAATTATGTTAACATGGTATCTTACATTATTATTATTAATTAATGACAAATTATTTTTACTACAAATTGAATTTTTAAATTATAAAATTAAATAAAATTTATTTATCCTTATTTTAAAAAAACGTAAGATTATTACTTTTCTTTGCCCTTGATTATGAGTACAATGAGAGCAAATTTGGCCATACCACATAACAATGGATGCCTTCACATTTTTTATAGGAATAATAATTCCTTTTATATGAGCTAAAAATTCAATCAATATTAAACTACCATCAATAATAAATTGTATTATCTTTTAACTACACTTATAGAATATGACTGTCAAATAAAAATGTTATTAAGATAATTTAACAAATTTATGTTTAAATTATCTTAATAACATTTTTATTTGACAGTTATATTCTATAAATTTATAAATTATACCGTTTATATTTAATCTTTTAGTGATATGAAATTATGTTCTTAATCTTTTCGGTAGATGCATAATGTCACTTACGCTTAAAATCTTTTCATGGAAAGTTGATCTTTCTTCAAAATCATTTCTGGAGTTCCCTCACTTACTTCTCATACCAGACCAAATGACTGAAATGACGACTCACGCTTTTTAAGGATCTTAACGAAAGGAGTGGAAGAAAGTGTCCTTTGCTTCAGGAAACATGGGTTCACATTCCATCTCGTCCCGCATATCCTCCAGAAATGAGAACGGATCTGCTGTTCCTACTATTTTTGTAGATCTTAGAGGTGATCTAGTTCATCCAAAAATGAAATCAAGGCTTTTTCGTCCCCACTGCATTGAAGAGTGGAG
>JANZLX010000003.1:2001724-2036620 GCA_025531955.1 Erythroxylum orinocense
ATTTGGCCATACCACATAACAATGAATGCCTTCACATTTTTATAGGAATAATAATTCCTTTAATATGAGCTAAAAATTCAATCAATATTAAACTACCATCAATAATAAATTGTATTATCTTTTAACTAAATTTATAGAATATAACTGTCAAATAAAAATGTTATTAAGAAAATTTAAACATAAATTTTATAAAAATTTATATAAAATTTATGTTTAAATTATTTTAATAACATTTTTATTTGACAGTTATATTCTATAAATTTATAAATTATACCATTTATATTTAATCTTTTAGTGATATGAAATTATGTTCTTAATCTTTTCGGTAGATGCATAATGTCACTTGCTCTTAAAATCTTTTCATGGAAAGTTGATCTTCCTTCAAAATCATTTCTGGAGTTCCCTCACTTACTTCTCATACCAGACCAAATGACTGAAATGACGACTCACGCTTTTTAATGATCTTAACGAAAGGAATGGAAGAAAGTGTCCTTCGCTTAAGGAAACATGGGTTCACATTCCATCTCGTCCCGCATATCCTCCAGAAATGAGAACGGATCTTCTGTTCCTACTATTTTTGTAGATGTTAGAGGTGATCTAGTCCATCCAAAAATGAAATCAAGGCTTTTTCGTCCCCACTGCATTGAAGAGTGGAGCCATGTCGGTTACGTAAATCATGTCATTCTTAGCCCGCCGCCGAGTATTCAGCCAGAGGCGGTCGGCTATTTATGGCACGATTTGTTGGTTTTTGACGTAATGAGTCCCTTTTTGATATTCACTTTAGTTAACCATCCTTACTTATCTATGTTATTTTGTCTCATGCAGATTAGATATACAGGTCAACCGGTTGGCACAGCAACTTTCTCACAGGACATCCTCAACGCCAAGAGCACTTCATCAGATGGTGCAAACCTCCTATTGACTGGGTCAAGTTAAACACTAATGGAGCTTGTTCTCAATCCTCCTCCTCAGCTTCAGCAGGCGGCCTCCTCAGAGACAGTTCAGACAATTGGCTTGGTGGGTTCATTCACAATCTCGGCTAGTACTTTTTGGTATTTGTGAAACTCTAAGACGTGTTTATAGGGCTCATGCTCGCGTGGAATCTTGAGTTTCGTCGGATTGAACTGGAAGTTGACTCGACTGTGGCCCTCCACCTCCTCTCCTCCTCGGCCAACCGATACTCGATCCACAACCCCATTGTTCAAGGGATCCATGAACTGTTTGCGCGGAATTAGACGGTGATCCATCGACACATCTACTGTGAGAGCAATCGTTGTGCGGACTGATTAGCGGGTATGCTGAACATTTTGAGCTCGGCACTATTTATTTTGACCTTTCACCCATTGGGTGTCATGTACTCCTCCTAGAGGATATGTCGGGAATCTGTTTCCCGATACTTGTTGTGTAATTAGTTTACTCTTCCCTTTAATTAAAAAAAATAAAAAATTCATGTCATTCTTTAATATGATATGAGAAATGACTAAAGCATCAATCAATTAAAAAAGGGCTCGGAGTTCTCATACATAGGTTGAATTGAATAGGTGTAAATGTATTCAAATCTAAGTATTAAGCCCAATACATAACCAATTAACCAAGTTATAAGATAACATATATAATTTTCAAAAAAAGAAAAGAAAAGATAACATATATAATTAAACAAGATAAAAGATTCTAATATATGTTAATTTCTGCTTTTTAAACAACATAAGCAATAATTTACTTGAACATGATATAATTAATTAATTTATACTAATTTCTTTCAGCATAAAGCACTCAATTATTTAGTATCAACTACAACAATAAAAATAAATATGCATATAGTTAGTAAAATATAAATGACTGATAAGAGTCTGGTAGAGTGCTAGTGTTACGAGATATATATATTTTACCATAATTAGGAGATGTTGTGATATATTATGTACATTATTATAAGAGACAAATTAGTAGAATATTGTGTACGTGATTCTTGGCCTGGAGTACAAGGACACGCTGTCCTTATTTTCTCTGATTATGTACTTGTATATATAGGTTGTTACGGTGAATGAGAAAGACACAGAAAGAAAATAGAGGAGAATTTCTTGTCAGCTAGCTATCAAGATCAGTAAGGTGTTGATTTAATTTATCACAACAACTTGTCAGCTAGCTATCAAGATCACACGATGGGATTATCACAACAACTTGTTATCAAAATTGAGATTAGTAAGGTGTTGATTTAATTATTGTTGATTTTTTAATGTTAAATTGATAAATAATCATCTTACTAGCTCTTAAGAATTATTTTTTATAAAATTATAATTATTATCTTTTGAGTGCAATAAATCATTAAAAATGAATTTACCAATCATTTTTATAAGTTATTGGATGAATTCTTTTTGAAATGTAAGTTGCATATATTATACATATATATAATTTATCTAACAATTCTTATAACAAGTTTATCATATGTTACTTGAATAATCTAGCAGGCTGGTAGTCCTAAGAATTGGAATCATTGCAAGTTTCAAATTTAATCCCTTTTGTTTTGTTTGCATTAGTATTAAAAAAAATGGTATGATTACTAAACGTTAATACACCATCTATCAACTAATACGTTAAGAGGATGCACCTTCCTCAGTTGACCCGAAAACATACATTGCTTCCAAGAAATGTGTTGCCTGAATGATTGTGTGGATTCTTCGTGGATTACGAAGCTGTCGTCTGACATCAAATATATGTTATCTATTAGTTGCTGTACGAAAACAGGTTCCTTATCTACAAACTCTTTATTGCTGATTTCCTTAATTGGAGAGTTTGTTGTTCACTCTTTAGTGATTTGTGTGATTCAACTTATAATGATTTCAGTAGTTATTTTAACTGTTTAATAAGGATGAAAACCATGTAGAGACTTGAATATGAACTTTCTATGTCTACACTACAACATGAGGACTCTCTCCTTTTCGTATTCCATTGTAGAATTTCTCAGTTCTCACCACCTTTTTTTTTTTATTTTTGTACGGTATTCTCTAGCTCCACTAGGCAAGTCAATGGTCCAGCTATGTCAGTTCTAACAGAGGAAAAAGGGTTAGGCGTGAGAGAAAGTTGTGGTTGTGTTCATGTTTTTGAGGATATGATTCTCCGGACAAGAAGAAAGGGCCAAATTCATCAGCTAATTGCTTTCAGTTTTCCATCAAACTTGATGCATTCTCTTAACACAGTTCCATCAAGCCAGCCATTGACGGAATGATATTTGTCAAAGTGAGAGAGCCAATGATATTACTCAAAAATATGCTTTGTAATTTTATAAATAAAAAAGAAAAATCTTATTAAAAATCAAATTGGGTAAGTCAAATAAGGTATGATATACATATATAATAATTAATTACAAGAAAATTTCTATTAGAATAATTTGACATAAATTTAACTAAAGATTTTTAAAGTTTTTAATATCATAAAGTATTTTTATAAATAATTTAAGATACGAAGAGTACTTTTAAATAATCGAAAGCAAAAGAAAGGTCAAGATCTTATCGATCGTTTGCCCTTCATTTTCTGCTTAAATGATGTTTCATGCGAAGAGAAAACTTGCTAATTTCTTAAAAATGGGGGGAAAAAAAAGGGATGGCCTAGTTTCGAAGATGACACTTCCATTTCAGTGAGAAGTTCACTTTTCAAGTTATTCTGAACCATTCACGTCAATTCGATCTCCATGTATACATATAGAAGATTTTCATTCTACATAATTATGACGCCTTTGAATTTAGAAGTTACAAGTCATTGTCCAACAACAATAATGCAAAGCTTGTGAAGAATTGTCCACCGAAGACCAACCAGAACAAAGCAAAGCTGCCAAAAACTGAAAACACAGTAAGGTATAGGAAAAGCTTCATTAGAAAAGAGAATGCCCTACTTAAAAGATTAAAATACAACAGAACACCAAATCAGACCAATCTGAGTAAAATAATTGATAGTTTTGAAGCTCAACAATACATCATCTCATGTATAAGTCATAAGTAAGAACACTATGAATCTGACCAAATGAAAAGCTTGATATCGAAACACCTAGATTATATTAAACTCAGTTTCGTCAACTTATGTAAAGGGTCAATTGCGACAGTAAACATATTATCTCAACTTGTTGTATAGATAAGATAGTCAATAGATGTTTTTGTTGTACTCTCAACTTGTGGTTTAGATAAGATAGTCAATAGATGTTTTTGTCTATATATATATAAAGTGTCATCTTACATGTAAGGTGGGTGTCAATTTTCACATCATAATGAGAAGTGAATAATTTATAAAAAATTATTCTTAAATACATGATTATCTTAAACTCGAATTAGAATTGTTGACATTTCTAATTTGAATTTAAAAAATTATAAATAATATTAAAACAAAATTTTACTAATATAATATTACACCAAGAAAAAAATGCGCAAACTTGAGCAATTATTAAAATTATGAGTAATACATCATTTTAACATATTTTTAGTTTGGTCCTAAGTAAAAAATAAAAATTCTGAATTGTAGATTAAAAATTGATGAGGATATTAAGAATTCAAGAAAAAAGATTGTGTTATAAAAGCTAATATTTATGGAAGGCATAAAAATATTATTAATTAATTAATTTTAAATCTTTAATTCTCTTAATTTCCAACTATCCGAAGTTTCGAAATTACATACACATAATAAAATATACACTACTTCTAGGCATATGGAATGGTATATTACGTTCAAGTATTTGCATGAACAGGTTATATTTATAATGTAGCGATTAGCTGTAAAACACATGATCAAGCCAAAAACTGACCAGAACATTGGTATAACCAAATAACCAAAAGATGGAATACCACACTGGACACTAGTGGATGTGAGAAAAGAAAAAGGAGTGATCATACACATGGTCTATGTATATGTGTATTCATACTTAAATACAAACTAGGTGTCAATGGAGTGGAAACATGGGTCCTACCTATCTCCTATAAGTTGCCTTTGATTCTTATTCTCAGTTCCTCGCAAGAGTGCGGTATATCACTAGCAAGGTTAGGAGATGGAACCAAATATCGAGTTGCAGAACAGAACCAGACCCAGAAAGGACAAGCTGGAGGATGAGGAGGAGGAGAAGAAGAAGAAGATAGGAAATGGCAAAAACAAGAAGGTTGGAGGCATGAAAGCAGTACCTTTTATTCTTGGTAACTTCCCTTTTCTTCTCTTTTTTTTTTTTGAACTTTTCATTCATGTTTTAAGCTAATAACATCACTTAATTCTACATTCTTTGAGCCCTTTGATGTATATAGATTATGTTATTCTGCAAACTTTTATCCGTTCTACAGGCTATAGCGCCATTATCAGAGTCACTTGTATGCAGAGGAATCGATGCATGTGACTTCTGTTTTCTATATATGATCTCACAAGAGAAAAGGTTAGATCACTTCACTGACTTAGCTCACGGGCTTGTTGGGGAGTGAATGTTTTGCATAGGGAATAGAAACTTATATATAGTATTATTATACCAGCTCTTTTGGCAGCTACTTACATTGTCAAATATAGCGGAAAAATACCTTATATATAATTAATAGATATGTGCAATATATGAGATAGCTGGTGATTTTAAGATAGTTACAGCTTAACTAGAAGAACTCGTGTTTGAATCTTAGAGATGTTCATGGAGGAATTTAACCGTTTGGCACCGGGTCTGAAGAAGGATTAGAGTATCATGGGCTCGAGCCTGTGCATCCTGGTCTAGAAACTAATAAAGAAAAAGATAGATATATGTGAAGAAAAGAAATGCTTCAAAGTTGGCAGGCTGATTTACAAGCTTACCAATCGATGAAGACAGTCTTCAAGAATGAAATTATTGATAGGCTGCGAAGAAAGAAATTGGTCCTTCACCGTTGCCTTCAAGTCAAAGGAGACAAGTTGGTGTCTCAGAATCTCTTATTCAATAAATAATGCCTTTGGTTTAATTAGTTTAACATCTTTTTGTAGCTAAACATGACACATCGTCAGATGACTTTATGAAATGGTTTCATGTCTTTCTGTAAGTAATGATAGTCTTCTTCCTTTTTCTAGCGAAGGAACAAGTTAGTGCCAATCATTGACAGAGCCTTGTTAGTGGGCATCGAACTTGTCATAAATCTAAGCAGAGTATGTAGGATTAGATGCTAAAACTGCTACATAGTAACTTAGTGCTGTATGTCAGCATGTTAGACTGAATATATATATTATAGAACATTTAAATTTATTACCCTTGTCATAAATTAAGGAAAACATTATGTAGCCGGTGATTAGTGGCATTTCAGTACGTACTTGTCAGCTTCGAGTCTCCCAGCCATTATATTGTTGTGTGTTCTATGTAATCACTAAGAAAAATCTATCTTCAAATAATGTGTTCATACGATCTGGAGCTGTTGTTGGTGATGTGATTTTCAGGTTTCTGAGACTTCCTGGTAAAATGTCAGGATTAGGAATTATGGTGTTTTTATATGGATGAGTTACATCTGCAGCTACAATTTTTTCCAACGATCAAATATTCAAGGATTTTCTGTTTTCTACTAAATCCCATTTCCAATGTCTGCAGAATCCAGTCACTTAATTTTCATAAGCAGATGTTTACGACAAAACCAGAAATTATGTTTAAATCACATCTTTCTTTGTCTTCTTGGACAGCAACTGAAGTATGTGACAGATTCTCCACCGTTGGCTTCCATGCTAACCTGATATCCTACTTAACACAGAAGCTGGAGCTGCCATTGGTAAAGGCCTCCAACATTGTCAGCAATTTTGATGGAACCGCCAGTTTGACAACCATAATTGGAGCTCTGATTGCTGACTCATTTGCTGGAAGATATTGGACCATTTTTGTGAGCTGCCTTTTCTATGAATTGGTAAATTTCCATCTCTTATCTCCATATGTGTTTCAATTTTCCGGTAAACTTTGAGCAGTTCATATAATCTGAGTCTTATTGCAGGGATTGGTTTGCCTTACCATAACTGCGGTCCTAAAGTCACTACACCCTCCGCCGTGCCCAAATCCGGTGAACTGCAAGGAAGCTTCAGGATTCCAACTTGGAATCTTGTACTTGTGTCTCCTACTCATATCTATTGGCTTGGGGGGAATTAGGCCTTGTGTACTTTCTTTTGCTGCTGACCAAATTGCCATGGACAAAGTAAGTGTTGAATCTAGAGGCTGGAATTTCTTCACTTGGTACTACTTTAGCTTGGGGGTGGCCAGATTAACAGCAGTAACTGTTGTTGTTTATATCCAAGACAATGTCGGTTGGACTTGGGGTCTAGCAATACCAACAATTGCCATGGCTGTGGCTTTTTTAGTATTTATATGCGGCTCGTCACTTTACAAGAAGGTGAAGCCTGAAGGTAGCCCAATTGTCAGATTGGCTCAAGTGATAGTTGCAGCTTTACGGAAAAGAAAAGGTCTGATACCGAGAGATGCAGGCCAATTGTACCAAAATCAAGAACTTGATGCTCCTATTTCTGTGCATGGAAAGCTTTTGCACACTGATCAGTTCAGGTTAGCTTTGTTTCTTTCCCCCCTCCCCCCTTTTCCTTGATTCAAATTCAACCTGAAAGGGAGAAAAAGTAGGATAGTTTCTGAATTGCAGGCTTTGACACATTGCAGGTGGCTTGATAAGGCAGCAATAGTGAAAAATGGGGAGGAAACAAACCCACCAAATCTGTGGAAACTTGCAACTGTGCATAGAATTGAAGAGATAAAATCCTTCATCAGAATCCTGCCAATTTGGGCTGCAGGAGTCATTCTTGTTTCAGCCACTTCACATCAGAGCAGCTTCCAAATCCAGCAGGCTCGCACCCTGAACCGTCACCTATCTCACTCCTTCCAAATCCCACCAGCAAGTTTGTCTGTTTTCAGCATCCTAACACTCCTGGCAGGACTCGCACTGTATGATCGTGCCTTCGTTCCCATTTCTCGTCGCTTCACTGGAAACCCCATGGGCATAACGTGCCTGCAAAGAATGGGGATAGGCCTCTTCTTAAGCATCATTGGAACAAGTATAGCCGCACTAGTTGAGACCAAGAGAAAATCAGTTGCCACTCACTACAATTTACTTGATTCACCCAAAGCAATCATCCCCATGAGTGTGTTCTGGCTAGTTCCACAGTTTTGCCTTCATGGATTAACAGAAGTGTTCAAGACTGTTGGGCAGTATGAGTTCCTTTATGATCAATCACCAGAAAGCATGAAAAGCATAGCCATAGGACTCTTCTGGGTAGCAAATTCTGTAGGTAACTACTTAAGTACTCTAATAGTTTCACTGATTCACAAGTATACAGGCCACAGGAACAACTGGTTACCTGACAGAAACCTGAATAGAGGGAAGCTAGACTACTACTATTGGCTTGTAACTGGCATTCAAGTCATAAACTTGGGGTATTACTTAGTCTGTGCTTGGTTTTACACAAACAAACCTTTGGAAGAGGTTAAGAAAATAGATGATGAAGACATTGTAGGTGAAGCTGCTAAGAATGGCAGGGTACTAGAGAATGGTACATCTGGATCAGTTTAGACTTGCTGTAACTTGTAAGATCACATCGTTGTTGTATAAGTTATTATGTTTTCAAATGATGTCCCAGTGTAGAAACTTATAGCTTAAGGCCCTTCATCTTTTGGTTTTAAATTCAATAGTTTATTTAATTAAATATCAATCAAATAACACAAAATTTAATTTATTGTAAAAATAATTTAAAACTTGATTCTTTTTGTTAATTCTGTTGAATAAATAGATATGTTTTAAATGAAAAGTTAAAATCAATCATTTATTACTTCTAAAAATAATTTTAAAATACTAAAAATTTAGTGTATTAAATAATATAATATTACTAAAGTTTAAATCAAATCTCTAGTATATTGTCATTCCTAACCTTACCTAATTAATCAACAAAACCAGAGTTTATTAACTAAATTGGATTTGGATGCTCTTAATTTAGTGATACGATGTGAAGCAAAATTCTAAAGTTGAAGAATGACAAAAAGGGGAAAGAAAGTCATGTTTTGTGTGTCTGTGTCCCGTGGAGAGGGTTTAGGGGAGTTCCAGTAAACCCTCCAACCACACACCAGCGGTTCATGTTCTACCGGTAAAAAGGAACAAAAAATAAAAAAGAAAAGACAAAAAACACTCGCCGAGAAAATCAAATCAAATCCAATCCTGGAAACTACGACAAACCCACCCAGATCTTGTCCTTGAGCCTATCGTCCTCTTAGATCTGAGAAAATATCTGGGTAGAAACAGAGAGCTGTTGTTGGGGGAGATGGGTGAGATTGCAACGTGCAGTAACAGTAGGAGCTCGGAGCTGTCGCCGGAGGAAGAGAGAGTTTTAATCAGAGACATTGCGATGACTGCTGAAACTAATAGTAGCGAAGGCGATTCCTTTTACTTAATTACGCAAAGGTAAACAAGCCCCATAGGCCCATATAGATTCTCCAATTGGGTAACTATAGTTTGATGAAATTTTTTGTTTTTCTGTTTGGTGTGAAAATTTGTTGGCTTTGTTTTAATTTTTTAAGAAATCGTTCTTAAATTTCAGGTTTGATTCTTTTTCTTCTGGAAAGCAAGCAACTTTCTTTAGTTCTTTGAACTTCTAATGATTTGGTAGCTAAGTATTTAACTTTGGAATACAGCAGATATGGTCTTTGTGGCGCTCTTTTTTGTTCTCCTTTGTTTTGCCAGGGAGTTCATAAAAATGACTTTACTTACTGGTGAACAGATGGTGGCAAAGTTGGATCGAGTACGTGAATCAAGAGCAGCAAAATGGCATAAATGATGGATCCTCTTCCTTAGAGCATTCTGACCCTGTTTGTTCTTCAAAGAGGCCTGCTAGTATTGATAATTCTGATTTAATTTATGATGGCACATCAGAGGACTCCAATATCAGCATTGAAATTCAGGATAGTCTTTTAGAAGGACGGGACTATGTGCTGCTTCCACAAGAGGTTTGGAGCCAGTTGCACTCATGGTAAGTAATATGGTTTTGGTATGATCTTGAGCATCATCTTTTGAACGTTTTGAACCCTTGTGAATTTTCTACACCTGCATTCGCAAATTGTTTTTGTTGACTTTAAGCTTCAAAGTTTATAGCATTTCTTAGTCTACTTTTTATGTTGAAGATCTAGTTCCAACAGAGGATTGTATGCTTTATAGTTGGTTAAGGACTGGGTCAGATTACGTTATGCCGCATTTGATTGGGACTTTCTTGGTGAGCTGTTGCTGTGTACTTTTGCATGCTTTAAGGTCCAATCTTAGCTATTCAATCATATAACTCTCATTGGCTTAGACATGGTCAATTTTGGGGAAAATGTCTTGTATTGAGGGTTTCTCCAAGTGCTCCAATCGTCAAAGTCAGTGAGCCTTTGGTTGGTTGACAGTGAGGTGGTGAACCAAGTGGCATGACCTTTAATAAAGAAGAACTCCGATAAAGGAAGTCAGTAGCTTAAAAATGGAAATTTTGGTTTTGTATTTATAGTTGTGGCTTCTGATAAACTGTTGTTTAAAAGGTAGCAATCATTGTGCTCTTATATATAGGTATGGAGGAGGTCCAACATTGGCACGGAAAGTGATTAGCTCTGGTCTTTCACAGACTGAATTAGCAGTTGAGGTCTATCCTCTCCGTCTTCAACTTATTGTTACGCCTAAGGGTGACCGTTGGACTATAAGAATAAGCAAGAAGGTACATGTTTGACATCACATGTCTTTTTATCTCTGCATGCTGTAATAGGGACTGCATAGTATCTCTTGTGAGATATTTGATGAGCCATTTGAGTATTTTGTCTCTTAGGTTACGTTTAATCTCATTATTGTTGCGTGTTAAACAAACTAGCAGATATATACCCCAAAAACATTAAGTACATTACACAGCCCATGATACCGTACCCCAGTACATTATCAGTTTATTTACTAGTCTATTGACACTGAAGACCAGCCTGACCATGGGCATCTCTTTTTGGTACCAGTTCCCCCACCATCACAGTATTACCATCAGTGGCGTTGACAGGTCTAACACATTTGTAAATTTTTCAAATGATGAAATTCGGGATATTCACCTAAAATAGTTTGACCATTGTATACACAGTGTTGCTACCAGCTCACATTAGTCTTAGCTTTTACTTTTCATTACTCATTTTATCTTTATTTTGGGCTCATTAGTATGTTCAGAATTGCTATACAACAGGCACTGCCACCATAATGGTCATAGATTGGAAAAACTTTGAAACCTAGATCATTGCTTAGCCCATGAAACATGTCAATATGTAGCCCTTGCTCATCCTCTGAAGCTTTTTCTGTTATCTGAACTTGAAATCTCTAACATGGAATCCTTAGTTCATAAGCACTGGAAAGCTCCCTTTGGTTAAGCATTATCAATCTGTAGTTCAAAATTTCTAGTAGTTACAAACAATAGTTTTCACCTCTTGTATTTAGCGATTATAAATGCCATGTTCAAGTTTTTAATAGTAAAATCAATAAAAGTTCATTCGCTAACTTGAAGTTTTATTGCTATGTAGAAACTGAAATGACTGATCTCTAAGTTCTACTTATTTTGGCAGGAGACAATTGGAGAGCTTCATAGAAAGGCCTGTGAGATCTTTGATCTGAGTTTAGAACAAGTAAGGTCAAATGTCTCATATTTGAGCAAAATATATTTGGCAATTCTAGTATTTTGCAGCATGTCCTCAGAATAATCATTATTTTTTCTTATTTTGATGTCCACATTGTTTCTTGACAGGTATGCATTTGGGATTATTATGGACACCGAAAGCATGCTTTGATGAATGACATGGATAGAACACTTGATGATTCCAACATACAGATGGATCAAGATGTGAGTGATAAATTGATTGCCCTGTGTTTTGGAACAATATGTAGATGTCTATTGCATGTGTATCACGTAAAAGATAGTTTCAAGAATTATATGTGGTTCCAAATCATACTGTGTTGTGTAAATATAAGTGAAATTGCCACCTCATCTGAAAACCATAGTGATTTTACGTTCCACTGCCACAATTATTTGGTCTTCTTAAAAGCAATGCCAAAACTGTATTTGAAATGCTCAATTTTTCTACAGTACCTTATAAGTACTAGGGAGTTACGACTTTTGCTTTATATTTACCTTTTTTGGTTACTCTTACATCAAGTATTAGTTGTAGCCCATTTGAGTTTGGATTCCACGTCTCCTTCATAATTGGTACGCTCTATGAAACCATTGTCTAGTCAAATAGCAAAGTATTGAACCTGCATGGCAACAACTTGAGTTCTATTGCACTATAGCAGCTTCTTCATTGCAAAAAAAATAAGCATTGTTCGCAAAGAAATGTCTTCTCACACAACATGAGGTGGGAGAGTCAAGAAGTTATCTTTTTGAAAGAAAAAAAAATTCTAGATGGAATTGATGGCATTCTAACCTTAGTTTCTGAGGTCTGAAATTGTAGTTTAATGCATTCTGATACTTTCTGCTACATTTTACTTGCACAATTTTTGCATTCAGCATTGTTTTCCATTCCACTTTGGACAAGCTTGTACCCTCAAAGTTTGACTCCTCAGTGACATATAATCACCCTCAAACTAATGGTGCCAAATCACAATGTTTTTATTGTCTCATTGCTATAAGATATATAATCTAGCATCGTGTAAAACCCTTTGCATCTACTTCATGAATGCTGCTGCCATAGTATTCAAGGAATGATGCCTTTTCTCTTTTTAACAGTTGGCTTTTCTTTTCTTCTACGATTAAATATACAGATACTGGTGGAGGTTCTAAACAATGTCAATGGTACTGCGTTGAGTGGTTATAAGAGTTCTATTCAAGACAATGGATCTTCTAAGAAGGAAGCTAGTTCTATTCTTTTAGAGCCTTCTAAGTCAAGCTTCTCAATTGCAGGAGGTCTGTCTGCAAGCACAGGTGGTTCAAAAAGCTGTGGTTCAGAGCTTTCACAAGGTCAGAACCCAATAGCTTTGGGTAGGGAGTTGGATAACACATATGGGAGCAGTGGTGTTACCACAAGGGGATCTTCTGGTGGATTGATTGGGCTGTTGAACTTAGGGAACACTTGCTTTATGAATAGCGCAATACAGTGTCTTGTTCATACACCAGAGTTTGCAAAATATTTTCGGGAGGATTATCACCAAGAGATAAATTGGCAAAATCCCTTGGGTATGGTGGTAAGTTGGGGATGCAATGATGTGAATGCCATTTGCCATAATTTTGTGTCATCTGATTGCAAAAAGTAATTAAACATGCTGTATGAAAAGTTTAGTGTGGTTGCTTGAAGACTTTGTGGTAGAATAGTTCACTGCACTTTTACTGGACTTGGTCCCATCGGGTTATCATCAATTTACATAATAGAGTTTCATAGTTTAATGAGCTTGAATAAGGGTTGATGATCTTGGATAAGTTTAAAGCTGGTTACCTTTTTCTCACTGTCTCTGTCTCCAAACAAAAAGAGTTTCTCTTATCCTTGGATCCTGAAAAACTTCTGCAGGTTCAGCATTTGTCTTTTGGATGCCATCTTTATCATTCTTTTGGTAAAAAAAAAAAGGCCTTCTATCTGTTATTCATTGTGGGACCTAATGTTGGATTATATTTCTTACAGAATACAACTTTTGAAATTTACCTCTCTACCCTTCGAGTGAATCTTTTATGAGATGTGCATAGTAATTTTGAGAGTAAATTTTATTTAGTGTTGATTTATTTTAATGTTGTTTGTTTATAGAAGCAATTGAATTTGTGATGGCAAGTTGTTGCAGCCGTTCTAGAATTAGTAGACTATGACTGAATCTCTATTGCCTTTTGTTTATTGAATGAATGTAATCCTTTTTGTAGGGTGAGCTAGCCCTAGCATTTGGTGAGTTACTCCGCAAGCTATGGGCACCAGGGCGAACATCAATTGCTCCTCGCCCATTTAAAGCAAAACTTGCTCGTTTTGCTCCACAGTTCAGTGGATATAATCAGCATGATTCTCAGGTTCTTAATATCATCCAATTGTTTGTAGATATGTAAATTGCTTGAAGTTGGCTTACATGTACCTATTATAATGTTTTCAGGAACTTTTAGCATTTCTTCTAGATGGTCTTCATGAAGATTTGAATCGTGTCAAGCATAAACCTTATATTAAGTCTAGAGATGCTGATGGTCGCCCAGATGAAGAAGTTGCTGATGAGTACTGGGCAAATCACATTGCTCGCAATGACTCGATAATTGTTGATGTTTGCCAAGTGAGTTTTACATATTATAAAAATTGTTTACCTTAGAATTTGATTCATGAGTTAGTAAATTGACATTGTATTTATTATTTCTGCATGGTGAGTGGTGATATTGTTTGAATATGTTGAAGAAATTTTGTGTTTCTTAAAAAGTTACACATTTACTACTAACAATATTTTGCTTGACTATGTTTTTTTATTCTTTGGCTTGATTTCAGGATTGCCAACATGATTTTTTAAAAAGTTTTTACTCACTATAATAGACTACATGATGAATTATGGTATAAACATGACTCTTTATGTTCATTTTCTTGTCTTAGAACTAAGTATGCTTTTGTTTAGTTGTTAAAGCGGGTAATCTTAGTTCACTGAATGATTTTAAACATCGAATATCTTTTATCTTGTGAAATAATTGTTAATTCTGCAATTTGGCCTCTTGGAGTAAAATCTATCATTGGACTGCACAGTGTATTTATTGTGAATCTTTATTGCTCAGTTATTGTTCTAGGTTTCGTTTCTTTTTTAACCTCTGCATAGATTCTGTATCTTAGAGCTGGAGCCATGAATAATATCCCTTTTCATAAAGTTTACATTTAAATTCTTGCTAAGGAAACTTATTTCACCTAATGTTGTTAACAACCTATCGTATATAAATTCCAGTGAATCCAGCTCTTTGTGCAACTGTTTGGAGATTCCTTGCTATTATTTGAAGCTCTTTATATTTGAACCTTAATACTTTTCCATTAGGTTATTAGACGCGAATGATTGGTGTATTTTTCCTTATATATGTTGTGTGAATACCATTTGCAGTAGTTCCTGTATCTGATCCTGCTTAAATTTGGAAGATGTCCCTCAATCCATTTGACTTTTGGGCAGGGACAATACAAGTCAACGTTGGTTTGCCCTGTGTGCAACAAAATCTCCGTGACATTTGATCCCTTCATGTATCTTTCTTTGCCGCTTCAGTCCACCACAACACGATCTATGACTGTGACAGTTTTTAGTTGCGATGGAAGCGCCCTCCCATTTGCTTGCAACTTGAATGTTCCAAAACAAGGAAGGTGCAGGGACTTGATTCAAGCACTCGGCAATTCTTGTTCCTTGAGGAACAATGAGGAGCTTAAACTTGCTGAGGTTTTTAGTTTGAACATTATGAATAGTGTGCTTATAAATATTGCTTTCGATGGATCATCTTAGCTGATTTTGGTGTTTCTAGGTACGGAACCATACTTTTCAACAGTTTTTAGAAGACCCATTAATTTCATTGTCTACAATCAAAGATGATGATCACCTTGTTGCATACAAGATTCCAAAGTCAGGGAAGAAGACACTTCCGCTTAGATTGATCCATCGCTGGCAAGAGCCGTGCGTATCAGTAAATTTATAATTTTGTCCTAATTACTCCATGTGACATTTTGGTATGGGTTTCATAGGAGTTTGGTGTTTAGGTTCTTTGTGATGTTTCTCTTCTCCGTTTGTGCATGTATGTTATAGATATGTGCAAATGCCAATAAGTAATAGCTTGTTTGGCATGTGGTCCCATGCCTATACACAGCACACTTTCGAGCTCTTTAGGAAAAAAGGAAAATATAGTTATATGCATAATGATGTGCCTTGATTTATATTGATTTAATTTACTTCTTGGGCAAATGATGTGCCTTGATGTATCATCATCATCATCACCCAGTTGATGTGCCTTGATGTATATTGATGTAATTTACTTTTCAGGCTAACAATTGGTACCCAGAATGGACCAGATTGCTATCCCAACTGGACTCCATTTGTCTCAGTGGTTGCAGGTGATGAGCTTACAAGAGGTGACATTCAAACAGTGGTTCAGACAATGCTTTCCCCTTTGCTGAAATCTGAGATACGAGCTAAGTCTGGTGATATTATTGACTCACTGACACCATCAAATACCTGTCATGACAGCAAGTCTGTTGAAAAATGCTGTGACCCTTTGACAGATTCAGTCAACAAGAATAATAATAGTTCAAAAGCCACAGAATCATTGAAACTACCTCTTCAGCTTGTTGATGAAAATAATGAGTGCATTGACCTTACCTTGGGAGAAGAGAAAGCCATTAAGGTTTCTTCCTCATCGACTTCGATAGTAGTATATCTTGATTGGTCACAAGAGTTATTAAAGATGTATGACACTCATTTCTTGGAAAGCTTACCTGAAGTGTGCAAATATGGGCCTGTGAATAAGAAAGCTCGTACTGAACCTCTCTCCCTTTACACTTGTTTGGAAGCGTTTCTCCGAGAAGAGCCCTTGGTACCAGAAGATATGTGGTTAGTGTCCAATTGTTCCCATTATCAACTGCTTCATAGAAAGCAGACTTGTCCTTCTTGACATATATATTGCCTTGTTTTGTCATTTTGTGAAGTTGCATACGTTCAGGTTATCTTGCCCATTTGAAGCTTTCTACGTTTCCTTTTACATTTCTTTTCTTGTGTTGTAGTCTAATAATCCTGTTTCATTTGGATGAATTATGTGTTAGCATCACCTACAGCTCTATTAACTAATCTGTTCCAATGCAAGGAGCAGAAACAACTTCAATAAAGTGACTAATGTATTGAATTTGACAGGTTATGCCCAAAATGCAAAGAACGTCGTCAAGCAAGCAAGAAGCTCGACTTGTGGAGGCTTCCTGAAGTTTTAGTCATCCATTTGAAGAGGTTCTCGTACAGTAGGTCAATGAAGCATAAATTAGAAACATTTGTGAACTTTCCCATTCATGACTTTGACTTGACAAAATATGTAGCCAACAAAAACAACACCCAACGTCAACTCTATGAACTCTATGCCTTAACAAACCATTATGGTGGCATGGGGAGTGGACACTACACTGCATATATCAAGGTGAGTGTAGGACTCATTGTGACTTCATGGTCATGAATGCTGAAATAAAACTAAAAATAGTAATACTAGTCTAAAATCATAGTTTTTTTTATTACCATCTAATATTCTGTCTAATGTGCAGCTCCTTGATGAGAATAGGTGGTATAACTTTGATGACAATCACATATCACCAATAAATGAAGAAGAAGTAAGGTCACCTGCTGCATATGTTCTCTTTTATCGGAGACTGAAGTGTGCTGACGCTGCTAGTAATGGGCAGCCTGATGCAGCTTATTCCAATGGGTCATCCCACAAGTGAACTCCATGATTATGCATGTATATTGCTACACTGGAACAATCGTTTTCAGGTATCTAAATTACTATGAAGAATGTACAACTTCAAGAAACTGTTGAAACTTGCCAGTTGGCTTTCACATTTTTAGATTGGGAATCTAATTAGTTAAAAGTTTTGAAATTTGAAACTTTTCTTTCTATGTTCAAATTATTCTTTGTTGTCATTCTATTGCAATCTGCGAGAATTGAAGATTGAATTCGGCAATCTTGATAATGAGAGAGACAACATCTGTCTGCACAAACATCTGCTTATATGAATCACTTGTAAAAGTAGCTGAACGTTCAGTGAATTTGTGTGCTTTAAAAAGACACTCTAGATTGACACATCCTGCTGTTAAAACTGAAAACTAGTCGTAGATTTCTACCTGTAGCCATCTCCATAAATGTTGAACCTACAAAATCGTTAATTTCTTTTGAGGTTTCCATGGAAATTGGGTTCACATCGAAATAATAATGAACACTGACTTAGTAAGCACCACGAGTTATGGCTTCCTTTTTAACTTCGTGAATTTTTTTTGTTAAGCTTTTATGATTGATTTGGTTTTACAGGCAAAAGGGCTGATACTGCAGATTCCAAGCTTTTTACAGAACTAGTGGTAGTAGAGACATCATTGTGCTCCAGCCAGTGCAAGAACTGATTTATTCCAAGCATGAGGAACTTGTACTATTTTTATCTGTAGTTACAGGTGGTTCAATCCTTCAGCTTCTGAATTCTAAGCAAGTCCGTGAAGCATTATAAGCGGTGAAGCTTATTGGCATGCGTATCATTGAGCAATTTAACAATGCAAAGAGAGAAGAAATTGGACTATGAGTGCTCACATTTTGTATAAATTAACTAGAATATACGGCCTTGGATTGGGGAGTCATTGGGAAAAAAAAAAAGAACACATTCTTAGGCTAACCTTATTATGGCACTCATAGTTTGATTTCCTTTCTTGCAAGCAGTAAGGCTTGGACGTTATAAGTATCTTGTTCTCTTAACATGTCATTGATCACTGGATGGTTGCTTTCAACACAACAATCGATACAACTCCATAGTCAAGCCCACAGAAAACTGTCAGGAGTAAGACATGGTAGGTACTATCAGGATGGTTATGGTGATCTAGTTACTGCAATAGTTTTTATTATAATTAATGTTGTAATTGGTCATCTTTGATCATTCTATTTGGCTTTTGTTTCTTAAAAATCAAGTAGAAGTGTATGTTGTTTGTTTCACTTGCAGGAAGTGATCTGTGATTAAACAAGAGAATTTGCTGGATATAGACATCGGGTTTTCATTTAGGCAATGCACTTTCTCTGTCTGCATGCTTAAGTCCTTTCCAAGACAAATTCTTGGGCCAGCATCTCGAGCGAAGAACTTGAAATGAACTCTTTTGCCTGTATATAACCATTCTCAAGCCACCTTTCAGGTAACTCACGGCAATTCCCTCCCCACAGATTCTCTATCCACCCCATGCCATTTGCAGGTAGCAATGGATCGAGCCTGGACCTCCAAAGTCCAAGCTTGAGGCCGAGAAAATTTAGGCTCAAACCAAGCTAAAGTTGTATCAAACTTATTTTAATTTGTTGACCTCAAGCCGGATTGTTCGATTTCTCATAACCGATCGGGTTTGAAAATTTTGTTCAAGTTCAATCAGAACCGAATACCTTAACTTGAGCCTGATTGACCAGGGCTTTTTCACCTTTGCCTAAACGTAGATCAGAAACCATCCCTTTTAACAACCCGGTCATACAGCAATCACTGGTGGGCACAATCTCAATGCCTCTGAAATTGGGAGCCAAATCTTCTGTGCCATTTAGCCAATACCAACCTTGTGCTACTCTTCTATAACTACACATTTTAGTGGTCTCATTAAAATTTGTGATTGTGGATAAGTGGCACAGGATTGGTATTAGGTTTGTGGTTGTGGTTGTGGATGAGTGGCACAGGGTTGGTATTGGGTAAATGGCGTAGAAGATTTGAACCCAATTAGGAGCCCAATTGCCTCATGCATGCAAGGCATGTCTCCAAGTTCATCAAAGCATGTGAATCTCACCAATGTTTGCATTAACCCCATAACCTAAGATACTCTTGTAAATAAATCGACCCAAATGATTTTGAAGAGTCGTCCAATCAAGGTCTGAGTGTTTTCTCTTTTATATAAGTGAAATTTATAGTAACTATTTTTCAGGTACCTAATGAATAAGTATATATATATAATAATATATATTTTGAATAAATTATTTAATAATTTAACACTTCAAAGATAAATTATTTGATGAATTAGTCACCTAGAATTAGAATTAGATGATGGATTCGATTCAAACTTACAAATCAATATTGTGTATTTCAATAACTTAAGATACCTTTAAGCAGATATGTACAAAGCATTTTTGAGAAACCAAAAATAATTCAGACCGGTAACATCAAAATTTCAACACTTGTACATATATGGAGAGAAAATTCTGATGATATGTAGCCATCAGGACGATCAATTTTCAGAGATGTGGAAGAAATGATACTTCTTTGCCACAATTTCATGACTCATTCTTGAACCTTTACAACTTTGCATTTGCAGTACAGAAATACATGAATAATAAGCATTCTTCATGATCTTCCAATGTGATTCACACCGCAATAAATTGCATCATTTTGTATTACTAAATGACTAATGCTTCTATGCCTCATCCACTAGTTTGAATAAAAAAAGGTCCATGCGATACTGACGTAGTTGTCTATATGAGCTTCATCTCTGATTTTCAACATCATAGTGCATGCAGCAACAACAATAATCATTAGTGTTCTTTTCCATGTGACATTTTTATTCAAAACTTATTATTATTTAGAACTTTGATACTAGCTAGACGATCCTATGATAACTCAAATCCTATAAAAAACCAAATGAATAACAATTACGTAACGTTTGAAATGACAAAAAGAAGAAAAAAGCTTAAAGATGATGTGCTTCGTCAGAAGTCTAATGGGTCGGTAAGTCCCGTCAACCCCAGAAGGCGTCATTTGCAGTAAGGCATGATCTTATCCTGTTTCTTTTGTGTCAACTTAAATTTGGATGTGGAAAATCGTAGCTGTCTTTCATTGTCGGTCACAAAGTGAATGATGTACATGCGTGTTTGCCACTTTCCTCTTGGATTATATACATGCCATTGAAGGTTCTTCTAGATTAACGTGCATAATAAGGATGTTTTCGCTAAACTAAGCGCTATTAGTAATCTGAAAACGCTTGACAAAAGTTGAAGACGTGCGTTTTCCAAACATTATTTGCTTAATACTTAAATGGCAAATTACTAAAGTGAGATGCAAAAACCGTAGCCGTTGTTATATAGTGATTTGCAGCTAATGGCAGAATCTGACCACTTCCGTCTGGTGTTGGACAACATAATAAATTAGGAAAGCTGATGACACTTTGCATGCGTTGTGCTCACTAGGACCATGAAGCAAGGTAGGCACTAGTTGCTGTCTAGCGATAAAAGAAATCTGTTTGAGAAAAAGGGTTTTGCATCTTTTTCATGTTGCAATCCATCGTAAAGATACCATACATTGTGTATTTGCTTCGGCGTGGAAATTTCAATTCCACAATCACACATGCTTCTTTAACATACTTTTACTTTGTCTATCGACTTTGTTCTGGTAAGGAGTAGCATCAAGAAACAATATGTCTTGTTTAATTTAACTTTTGTTTTTCTGTGAATGGATTCCACTAAACTTGATCAGCCAACATATCTGCTGTCTCTAGGTGAGAAAAAATTGAAATTGTTGGTTCATATCTAAGAGGAATCTGACATTGATAATGTCAATTTCACCACTTAATCCTCATGTTTAACTATTTTAATTATCGTGTTAATCTTATTCAGATCGTTAATTAGATATGAAAGGTCTTACCACATCATTTATAACTTTTATTTTTCTTGATTACAATGTCTAATGGCTTAATTGTAGTCAAAATGCATATATTATTGGTGAAATCAGATCCTTATAATTAATATCTATAAATTGTGATGTACCTTAATTATAAAGATCTGTAAATAATTAATAATTATCGATCGTAAAGATATCCATTGACAAAGACGAGTGAAAGATCCATTTTGCAGAGTTTTGAATATCAAACACTCTCATGAGTCATGATGATGTAGCTCAACTTTATAAATTGACATTTGCGATTGTCATGCACCAAAGAGTACCACTTTGATTATAACAAACGTTTGAAAAAAAAGAAAAACAAGCAAACAAACTTAGAATATTGGATTATGCGTTCTCCACTTTCTTCTTTCAATTTACTGGATTTTCATCTTCAAATGGTAATGATGTTTAAACGAAGAGAAGCAAAGATAATCCCTCCAATGGAAAGAAAAACGAAAACCAGATCACATCCCTTTTCTTTTATATGGTTTTAGTGATAAGTTCGATGGAGACTGCTAATTTCGTCAATTGGGATCGATGTGGAGAAACGTAGACGAATTTTCAAGGTTGTTGCAAAAGCAACAAAATCATTACATATTTGTGGGTAGGTCTAAGAGATCCAATAAGTGTAAAGAAGTTGAAACTTTGAGATGTTCAACTATATGCATCACGAGTTTTTTTTTAATACATTTTTTTAGATATATAATTTTAAAGAAGTAAAAAAAACCATGAACACGGTCTTGAAAAGTTGGAAAAGAAGGTGGTCAAGTGGACATGAATATAACATGTTTTATTAAATTAATCTAAATATTACCTGCGTACGAGTTCTTTATTCGTGAAATACTGAAATGTTTTATGCTTGATTCCTAAAATTATAAAATTTTCTTCACGCATAAAGAACAGCAAGACTGTAGAGTTGATTATATAAAAATTAGTGGTCTGTGCATATGTCTTCTTCTGTCGTCACTGTTCTAAGCCTCTATTTACTTGTATTTATGTTAATAAAATTTTTATCAGTAGAGTTTTTTTTTTCTTCTGTAGATCTCTTTTCAGAAGAACTTTTCTAAGACATCAGTTAACTGTTTAACTGTCATTTAAAAAAGAATTTTTTTGAAAGAGCTTCATACAATAGATTGTTTGACAACATAAAATAAAAATAATTTTAATTTTAACTATATTTTATTTTGTAATAAAAATTATATATGCACATAAATACTATTTAAAGTATATTAAACAATATGCAAAGCACAATATATTAATTATTATATAATTTTAAACCATATAAAACATAAATAAAAATAGGTCTAACTAAATCTTTTATATAGATTATAACATAAGTAAGCTAATATCGAAAATGAATATTAAAACATATAAAAAAGTAAAATAATATTATATAAATCTCAAAATAAATATCAAATTTGAGTAAATAATTAAATACATAATAAAAAGAAAGATGAGTTTGTGAGTATTGTGAGAATTATGTGTAAAACATAAGGACAAAATGGACTAAAAAATAGGTTCATTAATTGATCTGAAAAATTACCTGAAAAAGCGTTTTTTTTAGAAGATCTAAATTTGGGCTTCTTAAAAAGCTGTATTTTGATTGTCAAAAAATCATATCTATTAAAGAAGTGTTTTTTTTATTTTACAGCCAAACACTCATTTTAAATTTTTTTTTATAGTGATAATTATTTATTGAGCTCTCAAAAGTTCATCCAAGCAAGCACTAAGTCTAACTTTCACACTATTATTAGAGATGATTAATCATGTTTTTGTAATCGTGTCCAAAGCTTAAGCTATCACATTTAACTCCATTACATAATGTGAGTGGACCTGTAAAAGCTAATTGAAGGATGCAAACAGGCTTTGATTTATGACTACATTAGATATTCCATTAATTAGTCACATGTCATATGAGGTCTCACATATTGACTAGCGATTTAATTCAAGGTTTTGAATTGATAAGCGCAAATTACATTGCAATTATGGATTATTACAAATATGTTAGATGTAAGATTAAGTTGGATGAGTGCAGTAGAGTTTAAATCCAATTATAGTTTAATCTATTTTAAAATCGACACTAAATCAACGTTGTTTTATCAAATTAATTTGGGCCAACTCATGCTATTGAGCTAATTAGTTCAACTAATCTAGATCGTCATTAAAATAAAATTATTTATCAAATTAATTTAAACTAGTTCATATTATTTAATTAATTTTTTAAATTAAATTTAAAATTTATTGATTTTGAGGGAAAAGGGATAAAAACTCTCTTAAAAATTAAGAAGTATCGCTTAAAACTTTAAGTATTTCGCTATATTATCATATTATTTTCTACCGTCTATTCCTACTAGTCCATTTGATGTACCAAATCAAAAAAGATCATGCATCTCCTTACTTTGTCTTGCTTTCATAATAGTAGAGTCAATATACACCGCCGGTTTTGCTTTTAGAGGTCATTCATAAGTCATTCACTTTTCAAGAATGTCTCTTCAGATGATGCTTGGCACAATCTTCTTTTGAAAAACTCTCTCAACCCGAAAGCTTCCATTATCATCAGATACCTTGTGGTAAAAAATAGAATGCAAACTGAGAACAAATAGTACAACCAACATGACTCTATTTGTAAACTATGTAGAGTGTTGGTGCAAAACTATAATAATTTATTCTTTAATTGCACCTATTCTAAAGTGGTATAGGGATGCATCTAACAATTGCTAAGAATAGTTGTACAACCGTTGGATTGAGGCAAACTCTTGACAAGCTTATTTCTCTAACTAGACCGAAATAACCGAATGTTATTCTCATCAAAATGCTTTTGTAACCACCATGTATTCACTGTGGAAACAAAAGAACAATGGGTTGTACAAGGGCACTATTGAAGATAAATGTCAACTTATGAATCATAGTAGCTAGACTGAAATAACCGAATATTATTCTCATCAAAATCTCTTTTGTAACCACCATGTATTATTCTGGAAACAAAAGAACAATAGGTTGTACAAGGGCACTATTGAAGATAAATGTCAACTTATGTATCGTAGCATAATCTAGATAAGAGCTTTGTTTATTGCTGCTAAGATATATGTTATATATCTCATTATTTAATTTTGACATTTTTGATAATTGGATCTTCAAGATAATGAAAGTCTTAAAATCTAAATTAAGATGAGGTATATTCAAATAACACTTCTTGTTTGAATCGGATTTTTGGACAATTGCTTAAGCGTGAAAGGATTCTATATTCAATAGATGTATGCAAGCGTCGCGTTGATGGGGGTAAAAGGGCATCGTGAGTAACTTGGAAATTGTATGTGTGCGTGACTCCTTCTTTGTCTATTTTGGTTGATTGCACGATCAATGCGAATTTGTGGATTCTCGATTTTGATGATTAAAAAGTGCATGGAAGGATTGATGTGTTGATCTTTATGTTAGTATAATACTATCATGGGCTGCAATGTTTGTTGATTGATTTCTTTGTGAGTGCGACATCTTGAATTATTCATGACTGGGTGTTGATCTTTTGGTGTGTGACTCACGGCTGGGTTGTTTTGCATATTGTGTGTATCTTCTGCCAAGGTTAATCATGGTGTGAGTTCTGTTGGATTTTGTGTGAAGGCGTGTTTGCTTGGATGTCTTCCTACTACAATTGTGAGTTAGTACTGCAATTTGTGTGAATCAGCCTATAGTTTGTGATGACAATTTTCAGATCTATTTTAATAGAGCTAAACCTATCAGAAAGTTGCTTATCTTTTCTATCTTAAGTGTATTTTGTTTTATTCTTAGTTAGTTAATCACTTGAATTATTCGTTTATAGTTCTTTCATTAAAAGATAATTGAGAAAAATCTTTTGTTGAGGTTAACAAGGGACGGTCATATTATTGGGTGTGAATTACTTTTACGGGTAATGGGAACGAGGGGTAGTGTCAAGGGTTGAGTGGTGTTAGCTTAGTAGAACCTTGTATAAAACTATCGTTGTTCATTGGTGAAAGTATTAAGCTAGGTTATGGCCCGCAGACGTAGGCAAAATTTGCCAAACTGCGTTAACAAATTTCGGTGTTGATTTATTTTGATGTGTTTAATCTTTCTAATTTTTTGTTAGTGCTAGAAACCATAGGGAAAAATCTGAAAGTTCGTGAAACCATTACATCCTTCAGATTTTTCAATTGGTATCAAAGCCTAGTCATCGAATCAAAATTTGGTATAATAAGTTAGTGCAGATCGGTGTTTCGCAAATAAGGCTATAAGAGAAGGTGCATCGATTACCAGACCATCGTTATTGGATGGTTCCAATTGTCCTGCGTGGAAACAGGCCCGTTCCTATCATTTTATAGGCCTGGGGCGAAATTAAAAAAAAAGCTCTAATAAATCGGACAAAATAAAAAAAAGACTCTAATAAATCGACAATATACTTAAGTTTATGTGTTTGTATGAAACATAAATGACTCAATTTATAAATGTACATACTCAACCAAATATTAAATGATCATAACATCAGCTAATAATATCTTATAAATGAATGTAAAAAAAAAAGTATCTTATAAATATCATTAACAATAAAATAACTAAAAATAACAACAGTAACAACAAAATAGCAATAACAACAATCAAACAACAATTTTTCTAACTTTGTTTTCTTTGATTGCTCTGCGGCTTTTGCTTAGTGTAGCAAGTTGTTTCCACAGCGGCACTTGTAAATGGACGCTATATACATATTCTGGTCTATTAATTTATTCTTCTGATTTAACAAAAATATTAGATTGCAAAACACTAAGAAAATTATACTAATAAATACACAGAAGATCATGATTTATGAAAAACAATTTTTCTGTACATTTTTTGATGTAAAATTATTAATAATATTATCAAAATTAATATTATTCCATATATCCTTCTCAATACATATCAGTCTTTTATTTTTTCTTTCTAAATGTTCTTAGGAAATTGGTGTTAGTGTCGAATTAAAGATGATAAAATTATATTTTCTTTGGCTATCGGAAATATAGATTTCTAAGCCACTAGATGTACTGAAGAGGTCTAAGGGACCATTTCGAGCACGAGTTCTTCACAAGTGACTTATCTTCAATTTTTTTGTTGGTTTTTTCTTCAATTTTCTAGGAAGTGAGAAAAAGAAGAGATCTTGGAATATATGCATACAATTTTGTCACGTGGCATCTTTACAAAATCTATGCAGTTGATAGGAAATGGGCTACTAGATTGACTAATATGTTACTGAAAGAGTCTCTGAGCATGAGAAAAGGATGAGAATGGGGCCCTTTCTAGCATTGAATGCGTTAATAGCTCCTAAAGAAAGAAGGACATAATAAATGCATCATTGATGGGCCCACATGTTACTCAATTATTGAGTTTGTGCTGTTATCTTGCTACGGACAATTCTTTTGGAGCTTGATTCGTTGAATTGATTAATATTTTTTATTTGTATCTTTAAAAACAAATTTCACCATGAAATTAAGGGCCCTTTCTTATCGTAGGCTCTGGGCAGGTGCCCTGCTGGCCCTTGCCTAGGGCCGGCACTGCGTGGAAAGCATGTATGAAAGTTTTTATTCAGGCACAAGGAATAATGACATGGAACTCGATGATACATGGCTGGACACATCCAATGATAACTGATGACAAGGGAGAAGTCGTATTAAAAGACCCATTTGAGTGGAAAAGAGAAAAAGAAGAGAGAGCATATGGAAATTCTCAAGCCATGCATGTCATCTTTAGTGTTGTTGATGAAGGTCGCTTTTCAATGTATCAGCTTGTGAATTGGTTAAAAAAGCGTGGGATACTTTGTAGACTATACATGAGGGATCAAAATTTGTGATAGCCTCAAAACTTCAAATGTTGGCTGTGAGGTTTGAAGGGTTAAAGATGGATGATAGTAAAACCATTGGAGACTTTCATGAGAGATTGCGCGATATAGCAAACCAAACATATCAACTCAGGAAGAAATACTTTAAACTGAAATTAGTAAAGAAGACGTTGAGATCACTACCTCCAAGGTTTATTATGAAAATTGCAGCAATCGAGGAGGCTTATAACATTAATGATTTGTCGTTAGAGAAGGTAATTGGAATTCTTACTAATTTTGAAATAAATTTGTTAATGGCCAAATAAGAAAGGAGCAAAGGATTGACATTACAAGTTGAAACCAGAAAAGGTATAAATGATGTAGAAGATAAATTCGATAAGAATGAGAATATGATATTATTAACATGAAATTTCAGTAAGTGGATGAAGAGAGTAAAAAAGGATAGACTTGAATTTAGGCAAAACAGTAGGAGCTCATCGAACAATAACTTCAAACAACAAGTCAAAACTCAAAAGGGTGAAAGAAAGGTGAAGAAAATTCAATGCCATGAGTGTCAAGGCTTTGGACATGTGCAAGTGGAATGTACAAACACCTTGAAGAAGAGGAAAGGGAAATCCTTTACGAGCACTTGAAGTGAGAATGAATCTGAAAGTGAATATAGTAGTGAAGAAGAAATTGCAAATAGTGTTGTGTTAGTTGCTTTATACAACAAAAGTTCAGTTGCTTGCTTAACAACAATCAAGAAGGAAGTAATCGATGATGAAAATGTAAGAAAATAAAATTTTTTTGAAAAAAAACGCAGATGAATCAGCTTAAAGCTCAATCTCAGATTAAATGATGACAGTGGTTCAAATGACAAAAAGGAGAATATTTACTAAGCTTATAAATTAATGCATGCAAAGGGTGCAAACATGTAAGAAGAATGAAAAGTTAAATGAAGAAAACTTATTTATGAAGAACATTATTCGAGATTTAGAGCAGAAATTGATGTCAACATTAGAACTTGATGAAGCAAAATTGAAATTGGTCAGTACCGAAAAGGGATTGAGGATATTAAATGGTGGCATAGAGAAGTTAAAAAAATTGTTATAATTCGGTAAGATAAAAGGAGATCTTCAAGGTATTGGCTACAAAGGTGAATACTCTAAGGTGAATGATGAGAAAAATAATGCATCTAGATTTTTCCAAGGTGAAACCTCGAGGACGAATCGGAGGTTTATTCTTACATGTCATTTTTGCGGGGTTATCAGACACATAAGGTCGAGATGCTACAAGTTACTATAGATGTTGTTCCAGACCTAAAATCGAAAGAGCATATATGAAAGTAATTTGGTCTGGAATTTTCTACGTTATTAAGTACCGAAGTTTACAGTATATATAGCTGTACATCTGCACTAGTTTAGGAGCTAATTTTTGTACATTTCAAAATGCAAAATAAATGCAGAATATTTGATTGTTGCTGATTTGCAGGAACCGATTGAATGGCTTTGAATAGTTTGAGCTGAAATGGGAAATCTCGCTGGTTCGAATGAAAGAAAATCTTGTTGGTTTTAAATGGAATCCCGAGTCACAAGGAGCTGTTATCCCCCCACAAACTTGTAGTCGGAATGACGGGAAGTTTGGACATTAAGTCAAGGAACCGAGACTTATGTAAGGGCTTCGTGAGAATGTCGACCAACTAATCTTTGCTAGACACAAATGAAACCTGGAGACGTTTATATCTTACCTCATCCCGAACAAAGTGAAAGTCTATCTCGAGATGCTTGGAGCGCGAGTGGAAAACAGGATTAGCAGTGAGGTATGTTGCAGAAACATTATCACACAACAACCTTGGAGGCATAGGGAGCTGTATCCGAAGCTCTTTTAACAATGATTGTAGCCATTTAACTTCAGACGCTACGGTTGCAAAGGCTCGGTATTCTGCATCTGTACTCGATCGAGCCACTGTATTCTGCTTTTTGGAAGACCATGAAATGATATTAGGACCATGATATACAATATAGCCTATTATGCTTTTTCTATCCCGAAGATCACCTCCCCAATTGGCATCAGAATAGGCCAGTAAGGTTGGTGAGTGACAAGGTCGAATAATGAGACCATGATGCATTGTGCCACGAAGATAGCGGAGAATTCGCTTGATGGTGAGCCAATGATTAACTGAAGGGGAGTGTATGAATTGCGATGTTTTGTTGACAACCATTGTTATGTCTGGGCGTGTTAAAGTCAAGTACTGCAGGCTTTCCATTATATGGCGGTATAGTTTAGGATCATTAAATGGTTGAGCTTGAGCGTATATATCCTTGGTTTGAGAAGAGGCCGGTGTTGCAACTACGGAAGCTTCGTGCATCGTTGCACGATATAGTAGGTCCTGAATGTATTTAGTTTGACGAAGATGAATGCAACTTCTTTTTGCCGTGACTTCCACCCTTAGGAAGTAAGTCAATGGACCTAAGTCCTTTATTGCAACATGATTAGTGAGACCAGAAATAATAGTTTGAAGTAGGACAGGAGATGAACCTGTTAAAATGAGATCGTCAACATAAAACAATAAGTAAGCAACTTCGGAGCCATGATTGTAGATGAAAAGTGATGTGTCAGCCTATGATCCTTTAAAACCAAGTTGCAAAAGTGCATGCATGAGACAATTGTATCAGGATCGAGGTGCCTGTTTTAATCCATATAAGGATTTTTTAAGAGCACAAACATGATTAGGAAAATTGCGATCAGTGAATTCTTGTGGTTGTTTCATAAAAACGGGTTCATCAAGGTGGCCATATAACAGGGCGTTGGAGACGTCAAGTTGTCGTATAGGCCATTGGGAAGTAACAGTAATAGATAAAATGAGACGGATTGTTGCCGGCTTAATAACTGGGCTGAAAGTCTCCACATAGTCAATGCCCGGTCTTTGGTGAAATCCTTTAGCCACCAATTGAGTTTTATAGCGATCAATTGTTCCGTCCTATTTATGTTTGATTCAAAAAATCGATTTGCATCCTATTATATTTGATGCATGTTCTCGAGGAATTAGATCCCATGTACCATTCATCATCAAGGCATCAATCTCCTCTCCCATTGCCTTTCTCCACACTTGGTGTTTGGCAGCCTCTGTATAATTTGGTGGTGCCATAGTGGTGTACGTGTTGTGGGCTTTTGGTTTTAAGGAGCCTGTTTTGGACCTAGTGACCATTGGATGAGTGTTGGTGCTTGGTGGGTTATAGGATGAGAGGTTGACATTTAGTGTAATTTCGGGTTGACTTATGGGTACTGATTGTGGTGCCACAAGAGTAGGTGAGGTAGGTGGACATACGACATGTGGTTGGTCGTGGATAATAGGTGTTGTGGTAGGATTTATATGTGGAGTTAGTGTGGGTTGCTGAGCTATGGGACTTGGGCTGACTGGTGGTAATGTTTGGGCGATTGGTTTTGCTAATGATTGTATGGTAGGGAAGGTAGGAACTGGTAGGATAGCGGATCCTTGATCAATGCTCTTGAACGGGAAAACCTGCCCATCAAATAAAACATGGCGTGAGTAAAATTTTTTGCAAGTACTCAAGGACATACATTTATAACCTTTATGTAATGTACTGTATCCCAAAAAAACACATGGAATGGAATGAGGTTCTAATTTATTTTTGGTATAAGGTTTAAGCCAAGGAAAATAGAGACATTCAAAAACTCGAAAAAAGTTGTATTCTGGGCGTCGATGAAACAAATTTTCAAATGGGGTAAGGTGATTGAGTTTGGGCGTGGGCAACCAATTAATGGAATAGACAGCTTGCAGAAAATGCATGATCCCAATATTTGTGTGGTACAGCAGAGTCATACAAAAGAGCTCTTCCAGTTTTAGTAATGTGACAATGTTTACGCTCGGCACAACCATTTTGTTCGGGCGTGTGTGGGCACGAACTTCGTTGAATAATGGCATTAACAGATACGTATTTTTTAGAGCTTGAAATTCCCCACCCCAGTCTGATTGGAATTGTTTGATAGGAAGACCAAAATATTTTTCAACAACTGCTTGGAATTTAACAAAGGAATTAAGAACTTTAGATTTATGCTTGAGAAAATAAATCCATGTAAATTTGCTAAAGTGATCAAAAAAGATAACATAGTATTGATAACCATCAACGGTAGGAATAGGAGTAGGTCCCCATAAATCGGAGCATATAAGTTCAAGTGGTGATTTTGCTTCATATGAGGATTCTTGACAGGGTAACTTATGGGTTTTGCTTACAGAACAAGTTTCACATAAAGAGTGCATAAACTTGGTAGATACTGATAAATTATGTTGTTGAAGAAATTTATTAACGGTTGGGTAGGAAGCATGGCCAAGTCTATTGTGCCAATCTTGAAAAGTGACCGAATGACAAGAAGGAGGACAAGTGGTGTTGGACATGGGATTAAGAGCATAGAGATCATCCTTAATCTGTCCCTTGTGGAGGTGACGGCTCGTTAGGATATCCTTAATGACAAAACAATCAGGGAAAAATTCAAGTGAGACATATTTGATTTAGAAAATTGACTAACGGATAAAAGATTAGTGTTAGAAGAGGGAACATGGAGAATATTATCAAGAGAGAATTGATTTTTATTGAGAAGTAAAGTATTGGAACCGATGTGAGAAATTGGAATGCCTTTACCATTGCTTAAGGTTACTTTGTTTGTGCCTGAGTACTCTGAGTGGAAACCAAGGTTTTCCAGATCAGGAGTCAAATGATGAGTGGCACCGCTATCCACAATCCAGTGATTGGGTGAATTAGGGGAGGTGGAGGACAGGAAATTTGCTGGTTTAGGTGAGTTTTGGGTAGGTTGATTGTATTTGGGGCTTGGGAATTTGTTGGAGGTGTGTCCTATGCCGTTGCAGTTGAAACAAATGGGAGTGAATATGTTGGGAGGATTAGGGGCATGAGAAAAGTGACCCCGCCCTCTTCCATTGCTGTGATTAAATTTACGACCACCACGACCTCTTGTGCCTCTGCCTTGGTTGGAGTGGTGTGGTTTAGTGGTCATGTGTGCTACAGCTGGTGTGAAGTCAGATTGGGAGGAGCTTTTTAGTTGCAGTTCTTCACTTAGTAGTAGTCCGAATAAATCATCAAATGTCACAGGAGTGAGCCTTGCTTCAATACTCCTAGCAAACAGACGGAATTCAGGTCCAAGACCTTGTCAAATATAGTTTACGAGATCCTCTTCAGAGATGACATGATTGAGAGAAATCAATTGGTCATAGAGTCGTTTGGCACGCTCCATATATTTGGGAATATCATCAGTGCCTTTTTCAAGTTTGTGTAAAGATTGCTTGAGGCTGCGTATTTGAGCTCTAGAGCCAGAAGCATATGTTGTAGCTAACCGGTTGCAAGCATCATAAGCAGTGGTACATCCAACTACTTTCGAGATGATCGATTCAGATAAGGAGCTTAGGATCCAGCTCAAAACAAAGTTGGTCTTTCATAAACCAAGTTTGATATTTAGAATTTGGTTGGCCATCAATGTGGGTTTGTGGAGCAGGGACGTTTTTAGTTATATGAGAAGAGAGGTTATTAGCAGAAAGGAGAGAAAATATTTTAGTTCTCCATAAAAGATAGTTAGAGGAGGTGAGCTTAACCGTGACTTGATGATGAATAGAAGGTACGATTGTTGGAATAGAGGATGTTGGAGATGAATCCATCAAGAAAGGACTTGCCCAGAAAAAAATGTTGAAGTCAAGAACAAGAAAAGAAAAGAGGGTGCTTAGGCTAGGAATTGTTTTGATACCATAAAAGAAATTTGGTCTAGAATTTACTATGTTATTAAGTACCGAAGTTTACAGTATATATAGCTGTACATCTGCACTAGTTTAGGAGCTAATTTCTGTACATTTCAAAATGCAAAATAAATGCAGAATATTTGATTGTTGCTGATTTGCAGGAACTGATTGAATGGTTTTGAATAGCTTGAGCTGAAATGGTAGGAAATCCTGCTGGTCTGAATGAAAGAAAATCTTGTTGGTTTTAAATGGAATCCCAAGTCATAAGGAGCTGTTAATATATTCCTTACAAAATTTTCAGCAGTAGTCTATAATTCTGAAGCACACTTGGGTTAAAAAGAGTCAATTGTAAGCTCTCGTAATTCTTAAATCAATGAAGGTGACTTTGCTTAATGGTTGGTATTTTGACAGTGGATGTTCACGTCATATGACAAGAGAAAAGAATTACTTATCCAATTATCAAAGTTGTATGGATAGACATGTGATATTTGGAGATAGAAAGAAGGCTTCGGTAATTGGTAAAGGGGTGTTAAGTGTGGATGGATTGTCACATCTCAAAAATGTGCTTCATGTTGATGGATTAAAAGCCAATTTGGTAAGTACAAGCTAATTTTGTAACGATGGTTTATTGGTTAAATTTACAAATGATGAATACAAAGTGCTAACCAAATAAGGAGAATCTATTGTGGGCAAACGATCAGCAGATAATTGCTATATGTTGCATGTCACTACTACTTGCAATCAGCCTCGTACAACAATAATATAGATTTATGACATCAAAAACTTGGACACGTCAATTATAAGCTCATTAGCAAGTTAAATAAAATGGGAGCTGTTACAGGTTTACCCTCAATGAACAAAGAAGATAAATCGTTGTGTAGTGCATATCAAATGGGTAAGCAGATGAGAGTGTCAAATATAATTATTAGCGATTTGATATGATTAAACAGTCAATTACATCTTAATTTGTCAAAAATTAACTGATCAATCATTTACCAAACAAGGACACAATACAAGAGTCAAGAACTCAAGATCCACGGCCGGTTTTACTTTTAGACGTTAAATAGGTTAATGAGAGTTGAAAAAATTTTAAGGGTTAAATGATGATTTTTAACCTTTTAATTTTTTATAATTGTCCAAACTATATAATATTTTGAAGAAGTTGATTATTATGAACTATATAAATACAATTATTAATAAAACGAGCACAATTACAATAAGGTTCTTAATTTAAAACTTCTTTCAATCCATTCCATTCTGTGTAAATTCGCAACTACAAGATAAAGCGAGTACTAATCATTATAAAGGTTTCTCAATATATATATATATATATATAAGAGGAACTCATTACTTGTTGACTCTCAAGTTGGGTAATAAGAGTTGAAGAAGAACAATCGTTTATTTTTAAACTAGCATTTTTAAGACCAAAGAGTAGAATAAAAAGAGCATAAAACTCTAAAGAAGAGTTTTATGAGTTTTATGCTCTTTTTACTCTACTCTTTGGTCTTCAAAATACTGGTTTGTATACACACACACACACACACACACACACACACTAACCACGTCCTCCAACTCTTCATGCAAGAGACTTAACCACGTTGGCAAACATCTCGTGAAAACAACAACATCCACTAGTGTTTGTTATGGCTAGAAATTCATATAACATGTTTCTTTGCACGTAAATAGAAACATTAAATTTGTTAGAAGAACTTGATTCAGTCAATGACTGATGAATAAAGACCTATTCTTTTAGGTTGTTAGAGTTTTTAGCTATTGATTTTATCTTAACCACTTAGCGTTTTTTGTGGTATGTTCTATTTTTGTTGTTATTTGTAAGGCTATTAAAAGCCGCGTTCAGTTTCAATAAAATCATCACTTGAAAATCCCAATTGTTTGTGTCAAGTTTAGTTATTCCACTACTAAACCTTACAATTGGTATCAAAGCCCCCACTGTGCTTTGTTGAAAAGGAAGTAGCAATCTTCGAGTGATCAAACACAGAGAGTATGAGTGAAGACAAAACTTTAACAAAG
>JANZLX010000003.1:2036720-2046902 GCA_025531955.1 Erythroxylum orinocense
TATGAATGTCCAAAGTTGAATAAGGAAGCGAATTATGCAGAGCTAGAAGAAGAGGATGAATTGCTGTTAATGGCCTAAGTAGAACTGTATGAAGCAAAAAGGAGTGATGTGTGGTTTTTAGACTATGGTTGCTCAAACAACATGTGTGGAAATGAAGGTAAGTTTTCAAGCTTAGACACAACATTTACTCACACTGTCAAACTTGGAAATAATACAAGAATGAAAGTTGTTGGAAAGAGAGTTGTGAAATTGATTTTACAGGGAGTCTGCTACACTGTTGGTGATGTGTATTGGGTACCTGAACTAAAAAATAATCTGTTGAGAGTCGGACAACTTCAAGAAAAAGGAGTAGCAGTGCTTTTCAAAGATGGTGTGTTCAGTATTTTTCATCAACAAAAAGGAAAAATGGCAGAATCATTTATGAGTGGAAACCGGATGTTCATTTTGCTTGTTGACCCATCTACTGCAACAAATGAAGGAAGATGCCTCCAAGTTTCAAATACAGATTAGTCAACACTTTGGCATTATCGTTATAGTCATCTCAGCTACAAAGACTTATGTATCTTGAAACATAATAACATGGTGGAAGGCTTGCCACAAATTTTAGCTCCAAGCACCACTTGCGACGCATGTATGAAAGGCAAGCAACATTGAACTCCAATTCCTAAAAAAGGTCAGTGGAGAGCAGCTGAAAAATTGAGTCTTGTTCATGCCGACCTGTGTGGTTCTATTACACCAGCTTCGAGCAGCCAGAAAAGGTATTTATTGTGCTTTATAGATGATTTTTCTAGCAAAGCATGGACTTATTTTCTCTTAGAAAAATCAGAAAAATTTTATCACTTTAAATGTTTCAAAATACTGGTGGAAAAGTAAATTGAAATGCCTATAAAATGTTTAAGAACAGATAGAGGAGGAGAATTCAACTCTGCAGAGTTCAATGATTTTTGCAAACAGCATGGAGTGAAAAGACAATTGACCACAACTTATACTCCACAATAAAATGGAGTGGTCGAACGCAAAAATCGCACTGTGATGAACTTGGTAAGAGCTATGCTGACAGAGAAGAAAATACCTAAAAATTTCTGGCCTGAAGTGGTTAGGTGGACGATTCACGTTTTGAATTGATCACCTACCCTTGCAATAAAAGATATGACACCAGAAGAGGCTTGGAGCGGAGAAAAACCGTTAGTCGATTATTTCCGAGTTTTCGAATATGTGAGATATGTTCATATTCCAGATGCTAAGAGGAATAAACTTGAAGATAAAAGTGTGAGCTGCGTTTTATTTGGAGTTAGTATCGAATCCAAATGGTATAGAATGTTTAATCCAGTTGCAAGAAAAATTATAGTGAGTTGTGATGTAGTTTTCGAAGAAGATCGTGAATGGGATTGGAAAAATTTTGAAGGTGCACAACTAACGGAATTGGACTGGGGGAAAAATATTGAAATTTAAGAAAACACAATTGAAGGAGGAGAAATCACAGAGGAGCTGACTGAACTAGCTTTGCCGACTGAACCAGTTGCTGAAATTGATTTCCCAACAGTCGTTGCACCAGATTTGGCAACAAGGGAGGGCAGAAATCGACGTCCACCTGTATGGTCAGCAGGTTATGTTTCTGGTGAAGGATTGTCTGAATAAGATGAAGCAAACATGACATTTTTGATGATTTTAGATCCTACAAACTTTGAGGAAGTTGTCAAAAGCCCAAAATGGAGATTGGCCATGATGAAGAAATCAAATCCATTGAAAAAAATCAGACATGGTGCTTGGTGGTTCTACCTACTGGTGCAAAGAAAATAGGGGTAAAATGGATTTATAAAATCAAGCTAAATGAGCTTGGAGAAGTTGACAAATACAAGGCGATATTGGTGGTAAAAGGCTACACACAGGAGCATGGAATTGATTATATTGAAGTGTTTGCACCTGTGGCTAGAATGGATACTGTGAGGATGATCATAGCTTTTGCGGCTCAAAAAAGCTGAAAACTCTATCAATTAGATGTCAAATCGGCTTTTCTACATTGGGAGTTGAAGGAAGATGTTTTCGTAGAATAACCAAAAGGATATGAGAAAAAGGGAAGTGAGCAGATGGTGTACAAAACTACAAAAGGCTCTTTACGGATTAAAACAGACACCTAGGGCTTGGTTTAGTCGAATAGAGTCGCACTTCATCAAAGAAAGATTCGAAAGTAGTTCTAGTAAACAGACACTCTTTGTAAAGAGAAAAGGGAGTAAAATTCTTATTGTGAGCATTTATTTTGATGATCTTTTGTTTACCGGTGATGGTGAAGAATTATTGGTAGAATTTAAAAGTTCTATGAAGATGGAGTTTGATATGGCTGACTTAGGTCAGATGAGGTTTTTTCTTGGAATTGAGGTATTACAAAGATCAGATGATATTTTTATATGTCAAAGGAAGTATGCAGCTGAGGTTTTAAATCGTTTTGGGATACAAGATTACAATTCTGTTTGTAATCCCATTGTTCCAGGACAAAAGATTGGCAAAAATAAAAATGACACAAAGGTGGATGCAACTTTGTACAAACAGATAGTCGGAAGTCTGATATATCTCATAGCCACTCATCCTAATTTTATGTTTGTTGTAAGTCTGATTAGTCGTTTCATGGCATGTCCTACACAACAACATTGTGCAGTAGCTAAAAGGGTCTTAAGGTAATGTGAACTATGGTGTGTTCTACAAAAAGGGAGAAGTTAGTGATTTGTTTGCATTTATTGACAGTGATTATGCCGGTTACATGGAAGATAGTAAGAGTACTTCAGGCTACGTGTTTATGATGAGTGGAGGAGCAGTAGCTTGGTCTTTTCGAAAGCAGCAAATAGTCACCTTATCGACTATAGAAGCGGAGTTTGTTGCAGTTGCTGCATGTGCGTGCCAAACTATTTGGATGAGAAAGATACTCAAAGAAATTGGTCATTCACAAACAGAAGGAACAAAGCTAATGTGTGATAATGCTTCGACTATTAAGTTATCCAAAAATCTAGTTCTACATGGTCGTTCCAAGCACATAAGGATAAGATTTCATTTTCTTAGGGATCTTACTAAAGAAGGAGCTGTTAATTTACTGTTTTGTGATTCTCGAGATCAACTTGCTGATCTGTTGACAAAGCCTCTCAAGTTGGAAGCATTCCAAAAATTGCGTGAAGAACTTGGCATGTGCACTGTTTCAAACTTCAACTAATTCTTGACAAGAGAAATAAGTTCAAGGGAGGGATTGTTAGAAGAACTTGATTCAGTCTAAGGACTATTGAATAAAGACCTATTCTTTTGGGTTGTTAGAGTTTTTAGCTGTTGATTTTATCTTAACAACTTAACATTTTTTGTGGTATGTTCTGTTTCTGTTGTTATTTGTAACGCTATTAAAAGCTGCATTCAGTTTCAATAAAAAACATTACTTGAAAATCCCCATTGTTTATGTGTCTGGTTTAGTTATTCCACTGCTAAACCTTACAAAATTTGCCGTGTCAGCATGATAATTAGGTATACTTAATTGAGTTGCAATTTCATTATTATTTTCTTGCTTGAGATCCTAGAACTTCTAGTCCTGGGGATATTAAGTAAATCTATATGTGGCAAAGAACAGTCCTAATTGTATACTAATACTGCTTTCTTTTCGTTGCATACCACCTAGATAAAGTACTTTCCTTTGATAATACCATACATAACACCCACCAATGATTGCCTAATTTGTGTTTCTTGTTGCTTCTATTCCTAGACTTTCTGGTAATATACGACAGGAGGGTATTCAAAAATTGTTTAGACCATTTTAAGAATAAAATTATATGCGTATCATTCTTGTGTTATGTAAATGCTACAAATATTTCTTGTAATTTAACATTCCAGAATTTCCATATCTTTAAAATTCTTGAAAATTTTATTTTAATTTTCAATTTCTTAGAAAAATTCATTATATAGATTTTGATTAAAAAAATATAATACAAACATCATCCATAGACTAATCAAATGATATTTACAAAATCATTTAAACCAACTCTTAATTTTGAACCGACTAATTAAATCCGACTCAAATTAATAGTTTATTATAATTAATTTAAATTATTAGTTTAAAGAGATTTAATAATTTGTAGATTTATTTTCAACTAAGTTCAATAAAATGAAACAAAAATGCATAGATGATAGGCTTAAAGATAGGTAATTATTTATGAAGTGACGGGGACTTGGAACCGTGCTTACTTTATATTTCTTTTTAAAAGAGAAATAGAAACAATATTTAGATTACGTAAATGGCTTGTGTTCCTTCATCCATACGATGCTTAATTAGTTTACGACTTACGCCATCTACGGTGTATGCATTCATCTTCCATCTGGTAAGCTCTCGCACATCCTTTTAAGATTGATACAGAGACTTTCTAGGTGTTGACACCAAATTGAGACGTTATAACTAGTGCTAACCTTTCATAAAGCATCAATGAGTGAGGTGTAGTTTTAAGTTATGGATTGTGAGTTACATTATAATCATAAGTTGTTGTAATAATTGTGAGCGATATAGAAACAATTGCTTACAGATAATAATCATCATTTAAAACACTATTATTATTAGTATCAATTATTGAATTCCTTAGTTTAGCTGAAAACATCCATCTTGAATTATTTGATAGTAATTAAAGCATTGTAATACCATTCATCCCTGTTTTCTTCTCAAAGTTTTCCTTGTATCATGGTCGTACGTCACCTTTTCCAAATGTAATCCATAAAGAAATCTGATATATGAAACTATAATTTGGTCAAATTACCGAAAGTTTAGCCTTCCCTTCATCTTTTATAAAGAATGCTACTTGGTATTGAGAGTACGTGAAAGGTGTTTTAAAAAAGACTAATAAAGGAGAAGAAGAAGACAGGTCCTTCAACAATAATGTAATACGTGATAAGCCACAAACGTTCATGCATGAAAGTTTATCTTAAAATAATTCTCTCAAAGCCAAACCATTACAGAGAAAGCCTAAGCTTTTGTACACTGACCACTGGCCCTTTCTTTAGACGATCGAACGATGACCCTTTTGTAATCTGATTGCTCTTATTCTATCAGTCGCCAGCTTGTGGGAGATTTTAGTGATTTTGGTGCATTTAATAGAGTTTTGTTTCACTTGAAGACTTGGCTTTTCAATCGAAAAGCCAAAAGCCAAAAGCATTTGCTATTCTCTTAAGTACCTTTTGTAATTTAATTGGCCAGAGCTCACATAAAGGGCCTTCAAAAGGTACATATCACAGGTTCCGTGGAGAACTAAGTATCTTTGACCAGCGCATAAGTGTAGTAGATGATCTCACTTTAGTATCAATCATGCAAAGTCCTTCGCTACTGCTACCCAGTTCATGCTCATCTAAAGAAATGCTAGCTTTAGTTTAAAAGAGTGACAACTACAAGTTCACTAATTTGCTTCATGCACACCTCAAAATTGGTTAGATCGATGCAGAGGAATATGATACAAAAGGCTGCCCCTGTGATTGTCGACGATTTCAGGAACAAGCAAAAGACCCTAAAAAGAAATTGATAGGGAAAACCAATATGTCATAGAACAGTAATATTATATGTTCCTTATGTACTATAAAGGTTGCTTGTTGAAAAGATAACAATGAAGTCACGATGTCTTTCTCAGTTTGCAGTTAAATGTGTCGTGAAGGACAAACCAAATGGATAAGAATTAGCAATTAATGGTGGGTATAAAGTTTCTAAAAAAGAAAAAAGTCGACGGTGCAAGTGGCAAAATTTGAAATATATTTTGTAGTTTCTTCCAAGAAGAAATAGAGTATGAAGTACAGTTGCAAGCTAGAGCTAGTACGTTCTAGCCATATTCTTACAACTCTATGTTCAAGTAAGAAATGGAGGGAGTGGCTTAATTTTCATTCTTATCTTATGTAAAAGTTACTACATACGTATTATGTGAATTATGAACTAAAACAGTGCATCTTTTGGATTACTAGTTTTCTGTATCTTATATTAGTACATATTCTACATTAGAAACTGTATATCTGAAATATAAACACCCCGGGCCATGTACAGATGTGCTCGTACTGCATCCATTAAAACCCACTTCACCTGAGAAACCGACAAAGCAAGTCAGGCAAGAAGAAAACAAAATTGAGTGCCTTTACAGACCTTGACCCCATAATCCACTACAATTGAATATCTTGCTTTCCCTGAGTGAAATCTCACGCATACTCTTATTCTTTTCAAAATATATTTGATAAAAAAAATAAAAATTCATCATTGCTTCTTAATTTCCAACCATTACTATTAGAACCTTAATTCATCTTATCTGGTGATTTCTCTTTAATCTTGATAAAAGAAAAGAAAAATATATTGATTACAGCTACAGATTAGGGACTAAATTTTAATATAATGAGTTCATGAGGATTTAAGCCTTAATACAGAGAGACCCTTAATCTCATTTATCACTGAACTTAAGCTCATAGGTTTCATGAGATTTTTAGCTATGATACTGCCTCGTGTTCCATTTAATATATTAATTTAGTTAGAGAAACACATACGGATAATTTCATTATTGTCAGAATAGGCTTTTCAAGTGAATGAGACAATATTGAATCAAAATTTTGACGATTTTTAACCCAAGTAGCTAATTCCTAGATTAATCAATAGACGATTATTGCTTTCCAGTGGTCACGGTTCGAGTTTGTAGTCCAGCCATATGATTCCACCAACCGAAGCAACACTAGCCGACCCCATTGGTTGGGAAACCAGCACACGATGTCTCCCTTTTCACCTTGGTTCTCATATAATTGACCCAGCAATTTGCCATTTCTCATGAAACTTTTTCTCGTCAAAAAAAAGTATGTGAATACGATCAGACCATTCCTAGTTGGATATTTGCAAGTTTTTTTGCACCAGTTTCTGTCGGACCTGCGATGTAATACGTCATAACATCTGCTATGATTGGGGGGTGATTAGATGCCCATTTCGTCCATTTGGTGCTCCACTTGGCTCCTGTGCTTGATTTAGTCCATGATACTGTGCGAGGCCCTCTGTGATGCCCCAAGAAACTATTTGTCATTTTCTTATGTTGATTTCAAAATTTGGCGTAGCTAGTTTAATTAAACACATTTTTCTTGCTTTGATAGCTCAAAATTTTAAATTACAAATTGCACTTAAAGATTATGTGCAATTATAATTAAGTAATTGTGAATGATGTGTGTAATTGTAAGTAATGCAAATGGAATCACCGTAAACTACAATGACGAATCCTTTTTCAATCTTATTATTACATAAATCTTGGGTAACTCTTTGTTTACACTCATAAAATGTTATGTTGCATGCCCTATCTCATAGTGGTTGTCCCAATTCTACACAATAATCATTTAAAGTGTAGAAAGTAGAGTATAGATAGTTATCAAGACATATTACACGGGCATGGTGGGAGTGTTTTGTCCAAATAGAGTTGGTTTCCAACTTCGATACATGACTTTCTTAGTCCTGTCGTATCGGTTAATGCAACGTTTGTACAAAGAAATGTATGGTCTTTGGCTCCCAACACTAAAGGCAAGTAAAAATTGGAATGCGTTACAATGTGTTTAATTATGCAGCCTAAAAGTAGTGAACCAAAATTTCCCAAAAAAAAAAAAAGTAGTGAACCAAAGCAATACAAGCAATATCGATCGAGTTGTCATCTTTTTTCTCCTCACATTTCATAACAAAAGATCGTACACGCCTAGGACAATATGTATTAGTTGAGCTATACAGACTATGACTCAAAAGTCTAATAAATCAATCTGTTCTAGTATATTCTATTACTCACTTTCGATAAGTGAAACTAGGGAGTCACACCATTCTTGAACGTTATCATCTATTATTTGTGGTTGTGGACTTGTATACAAGAGGGCAACTTGCTTACAGAGATCACGGTCTAGTTGCGATCATGGCCACAATGGATTTATGCACATCAATTTGATCATTCAGAAGTTAAATGAAATACAAAAAAATTGTAGATCATATGGTTTTGCCAACAAAATTTGGATGTAACCTTTTCTTTCTTGACATGATATTTGTTGAATTAATCGTAATATTCGCAACCTTTTCTTTCTTGATATGATATTTGTTGAATTAATCGTAATATTCGCAACTATGGAACCCTAAAATTTTTAGACTCTACATACAAATGTGATTGGCACAGGAACTAAAACTTGGTATCGAATATGAATATTCTGCTATTAATTTTGATTATTATGAATTTGGTAGGCTTCCTTTTTCCCTCTTTTTGTTTATCTGTTCGATAAATGTTCTGATGTCACACAAAATCGGGGTAGGATGGAATAAATTAAGGTATATTTGTTGATAACTTGCACATATTAGGAATTATTTTTGTGTGTGCATGCTACGTCAAAATTCAGAAATTAGGAACGTGAAATCTGAAAAGAAAATCCTATATTAATTTTTTTTTTCAAAAAGATGTGCATGGCGCACTCTTCTGGTGCAGCGATTCGATGGCCACAGATATGATTAGGCAATGAACTGTAATGGACTTCGTCACTTGATGTTCTTAAATCGGTTAAAAAGCATACGGTTTCGAATAATGAGAAGATTAAAGAAGCATATTAAAAGTAAAGTCTCAAAGATGGAGAACATTCTTCATCATGGCGTATAAGATTAACAAAGAAAATGAAAATAGACTATTTATAGCAGCAAGATCTTTTTTAGCTAATAAGCAAAATTCGTAGGAATCATCTCCAGATTACTTCCAATGTAAATTAATAGCTCATCTGCTCAAGTTCTCCAAATATTTGATTTGAATTTGTTTGATGTTTAGGAAACTTATTACCCCCTACGTTGAAATTCCTCAAAACACATGTCACATGGGTACAGGTTTGCTTACGAATTTTAGCAAAGCAATCCAGAATTCTTCCAGTGTGCCAATTGCAAAAGACGTGCCTAGTGGTTTCAGATGTTTTGGTTAAGGGCTCAAAAACATATATACTCATCCATGACGTATTTTCCTCAATGACGTGAACAACTGAAGAGCCATATCAATTCAGGGAACGTAGAAGTTGTCACATAACGAATCGATTCTATCCAACTTACAATATCCACAATTTGTAAGGTCTTAATAATCAACACCAAACAATTGCATTCTGTTCCTTTAAGAAGTAGGGGAGGAAAAGTTATAACTTTTAAAAGTGACGAGTGTCCCACAAACAATACCATAAACAATATAACTATTGTGGCATAGAATAAGTTAATGGATACTGAACAGAAATTCCATTGATCTTCAGTGGAAGAAGAACGAGTAAGCATTGCATGAATTATTGAATTGTATTATATTTCTCTGATTAATTATAAGCTCTTTTACATAATGTAATAGGTAGTTTTCTTTTCAAAATTTGATTTTCTTGCTCTTAATTCATGATTTTAAGATTTTAAAACTTATTTTTAGTGTGTTTATCATTTATAGAATTTGTAAAGTGCAAAAAATAATTTTAAAATGACGTTCAACTGATTTCTTATAAAATATTTTACATAAACTGAGTGATCAATTAAAATGCATCATAAATAAAATTTTGAAGGTATCAAATTATTGCCAGTACGTATCAACTTTGTTAGGGAAGGTGATTCCCCCAGAACCCTAACTTTGTTAGGCATAAAAAGTAACCTACAAAGTAGCTTCTCTATTGGATTTGCTTAACAACTCAGCTACTCAAATTGGCCTGCAGATAAAGCTAAATTTAACTACTTTTAATCTATATTATTTTGTTTTCATTAAGTAGACATGAGAGATGGAGAAATGCTGCATTAAAATATTTTTATGGAACGACACCGATTGTATGAAATAAATTAATTAAATAAAGATCCATCATTTAATTTACCTAAAAATATTAGGAGGAGTTTAGAATTTGAATTATTACAGGAATTTTCAAATAATTCAAATATTAGAGAGTTAAGTGTGTATTGCCTAAAAAGTTTTGATGATCAATTAGATAAATTTTATCACTTAGTTTAAATTTATGATTTTATCAATTAATTTATTTGAAATATATAATTAAGAAGTTATTACTCTATAATTTACATTAAAAGAGTGGTTATAATCAATGTTTTAAAAATTAGTCTGGAAATTTTTTTTTGGGTAAATCAGTAAAGAATTAATAAATAAAGCTAAAAATGTACAAAATAAGGTCTAACACCCAGGAGCCAAGAAGCGC
>JANZLX010000003.1:2047002-2057154 GCA_025531955.1 Erythroxylum orinocense
CAAGTCTCTACTCTAGCATTAATATCCCCTATCTGACTCGAATTCAGGAGTTTAAGCGCTTGCTTGACTTGTTTAAGCTTCTTAACAACCCTAAACATAGGAGTACCAATAACAGGAAAGGCCCAGGCTTCAGCAACAATCTGAAGGAAAGAGGGCTGATCAGCTAAAAAGTTAAAAAATCGAAAGGGGGAGGCATGTGTGACCTGAGGACCAACCGATTTCACCACTAAAGGAGAATGATCAGAAATAAGAGGGTTAGGAATAACACAATGGGAGGTAGGGAACCTAAGGCTCTAGGAAGAGTTAATAAGAGTACGGTCTAACTTTCTCGCAGTGAAGGTATTACCTAACTGTTTGTTAGACCAGGAAAACCGAGAACTACTAGTATTCAAGTCAAAAATCCCATTAGAACTAACAAACTGTCTAAAATCAGATTGACCACCCAAGACATTCAAACTAGGAGGATTGGAATCCTGAGGATGGAGAATAACATTAAAATCACCTGTGAGCAACCAAGGAAGGGAACCAGCCGTAAGTGCAACATTAGACAGAGCAGTCCAGAGATGTTGCCTAAGGGTGGGATTATTAGCCCCATAAACACAAGAAAGCAGGAAAGAATAAGAGCTATGCCTAAGATGGATTTGCACATGGATAAACTGATCCGAATGTCTGACAACAGAGCACTCTAAAATATCTGGGTTCCAGATTAACAAAATTTTGACATTTTTAGAATGATCTAAGTTGCTAAAAGTGACCCATCTAGGAAATAAAGAATGAACATACTCGATGCAAAAACTCAGGAGATCTAATTCTAATTTCTACTAGATAAACAAAAGAGGCAGAAAGTTTTCTAAGCCATGCTCTAACAGCAAGCTGCTTATTGGGGTGGTTTAAACCCCTCACATTCCAAAAAACAAACTCCATATCACCAAATCAGCTAAGCCGCAAGACTAACTACTTCAACTTTTTCCTGCCTTTCCTAGTCCTACGAATAGAACATTCCCCCTCAACCCATCCAACAGTCCTAGGACTAGCAGGTCTCAATTCTGAAGAAGGAAAGGGAGATATACCTTGCAGAGCTTCAGCCAGGGAAGATGACTCCCCACTGTCTCCATTGAGAACTTCAGAACGGTGGATACACTAGACACTCGTAGGAAGAATCAAAGCATGACTGACTTCACTAACCTTTGGAACTTGCACTGCAGCAACACTGGGCTGGTCAGACAGAGAAGCCTTCGGAGGCTCCTGCGAATGAGCCGGAGAAGCACCAGCAGTAGGTCCTGACAGAGCCACTGCCTAGGGAATAGGCATCCCACTGTCTCCACAGAGTACTACAGAAGAAGGGCAGGAGTGGGCTCAATGGCGTCTGTTGCCGGAGTATCCTCAACTCTGACCTGGTGAAATGAACCTTCCACTGAATCATTCAGAATCGCCAGAGAAGAAGCAGGGGCGGGTGGTCGATCCTCAGAATCTACTGAGCCAGAATCTTGACCAGACTCGAGTTCATGATGAAGACCAGTGGCAAACTTCCGACCTGTGGGAGCCCATACCTTACGTTGTTCGCCTGCTAGAGGCTGCCATTCATACTCAATAGAGATTTCTTGAAAGGAAAGCTGGCCCTCCTCATCATACGTTGCCAATTGTACTGACGACGGCCAGTGCTTCTTCAGATCCATTTCAACACAAAATCGGGCATAACTTATCCGAGACATCCTCGTCGTCGGAGTGTCCATAAGTAGAGGGAGCCCCACCGAACTGGCAATCCTTCCCAGGCCTTCAGTGTTCCAGTATTCAACTGGCACCTTAGAGAAGCGAGCCCACATCGGAGCCTTTTGAATGTCCACCGCATCTCCGTCGTTCAGACGCCATTGACGAAGGAACAAAGGCCGACCTTGAATATGCCACGGGCCACGCTCAACCACCGATTTCATTCCTTGCTCTGTCGCAAATCGAAAGAGGAAATTGTTGGCGTTAGTAATCAAGATGTCTTGAAGGCCAAACTCAGCCCATGCTTTCACCAGGGCACGATGCACCATCGAATAGGCAGGACGTTTGCCAAGAAAGAAACCGACTAAGGCAGTGCGAAATTTAAAAGCTCTTCTTTGCGTAAGCTCCCACGGAGGAATGACGTAAACCTGATGCTCTTTAATCTCCGAAGGATAGAAAGATAGTTCCTAAGTCGCGGAGGGGACCCCAATGCCAGCTTCCACAACTGACTTCCAGGTTCTGGGTTGAACCGGAGGAGAGGGTTGCGGAGAGGAGGGGGGAGGGAGGGCTATTTCGAGGGAGGAAGGTGGAAGACTGGGGGAAGGAGAGGGAATCGAGAGGAGACTAGTGGAATTTTGGGGAGGACGAGGAGAATCGGAAAGAGGAATATTAGGGTTCAAATTTTCAAAGGGGGGTGGGATTCGTTTTTGGGGAGACTTAGAGAGGGATGAAGAAGAAGGGGCAAAGGGCTAAGGAGAACGATGGATCAGGGAAGAAGAAGAAGCCATGACTGAGATGGACAATCTCCACCATTAGGAAGCTAACTCCGCTGGAATCGCTCACATGATTGCTCACCGGAATTGTAAGTTGGAATGTTCAAAAGAGACTGAAAGTTAAATTGGTAAGATAATAACTTTAAGATTTAAGAGGTTTTATTGATACCGACATAAAATTGACTAAATATTAAATAAAATTAAAGAATTTTAAATATGCTTGAAAAATATTTTCTTTAGCCATCGAAGAATTTAAAGTTTAATTGAAAAAGGAGATCATTAAATAAAAATTAATTGATTTATTTTTATAAAATTTTTATTTATAAAATTTATTAATTTATAAAAATTGATTAATTAATTAATTAATTAACTAATTGTTTTTTAAAAATAAAAATATTAAAATAAATCAAGCCGAAAAATTAAAAACTGAATAAAAAATTTAAAATTTTTACGACTAATTTTTAATCATTAGTACAATAACAAAAATTAAAATTTATCTTCACGGTCTCAATCTCTTGTAATTCTTTTATCATTAAACCAATCATCAATCTTCATGTACAATCAGCTTTACTAAGCCAGCCGCTCCAATAAAATTCGTCGAACCGCCGCATTTCAATGAAGCAGAGAGAAGAAAAAAAACCGCCAACGCCACCACCAGCATTATCAAAATTTCCTTCTTCTTCTTTCTTTTTTTTGCATCAGCAAGCACCAAACTCCAATCCCTTTTGCTACCTTTGGAAATCGACCGCCACTACATGTACAACTCAGGATATTCAATTTGATCCAGGAGGATAGCGCAACACTCACGTGTGATTAAGAGATTCTTGCACGCTTGAGAGTCTCTCCAACAAAACACTCCATGCCTATATATAGGCCACCATGGTACCAGGTTTTACTTAGGAGACACACAAGCATTACTTGAAGTGTTCTTCCTCCTACATTTCCTCCTTCACTTGCTCCAGCTTCTCTCCATTGTTTGTCCTTTTCTTCTAACTTCTCTTCTTAAAGGACTACTCAGCTTTAGCTAAGACCTTCTAAAGCAGGAAAGCAAAAGATGGAGGCAAAGTTGGGACGTTTTGGGAGTTTTCTCCAAAGTTCTAAGCCTTACATAGCCATGATTTCACTGCAATTTGGTTACGCGGGTATGAATATCATCACCAAGGTTTCTCTCAACAGAGGGATGAGTCATTACGTGTTGGTTGTCTATAGGCACGCCTTTGCCACTGCTGCTATTGCCCCTTTCGCTATTTTTCTTGAGAGGTACTGATAAAGCATGAGCGAAAACAGTGTACTAACAATACCAGAAAGAAGATTAGTCTTGTTAACATGTATATTTGGTTGGTTTATGTGCAGGAAAGTGAGGCCAAAGATTACTTTTCCCATTTTCATGCAAATTTTTGTCCTTGGTCTTCTCGGGTGAGTGTTTATTTACTGAATTAAGAGTTAGAATTTGTTCCAAGGAAGAGAAACTAATCAGTTTTCGGTCTGACAGACCAGTGATTGATCAAAATTTCTACTATGCGGGGCTGAAATTCACGTCACCTACCTATTCTTGTGCCATTAGTAACATGCTACCTGCAATGACGTTTGTATTGGCAGTTCTCTGCAGGTATATGAATGATCATAGTTCATGAGCAAACATCATCCCTACTCTTTGTTTGTTCTGAACTGAAAAGGAGATGTGTTTTTCTGTGTTTTAGAATGGAAAAAGTGGACATTAAGAAAGTCAGATGCCAAGCAAAGGTGATTGGAACTGTGGTGGCTGTGGCAGGAGCTATGTTAATGACATTGTACAAAGGTCATGTGATCAATTTGATATGGTCTGAGCACGTCCAAACTCATGCATCCTCTGCTTCTATGGCCAATGGTTCAGCTGATAAAGACTGGGTAAAGGGATCAATTCTCCTCATAATTGCCACTCTTGCTTGGGCCTCGTTCTTCATTGTTCAGGTGAAAACCAAATTGACAAAAGAAAAATCAGAAGTAACAATAATTCCCATGAATATATCATAATTCTTAATAACTCTCTGTTTATTTTATATTACAGGCAGTGACACTCAGGAGATACCCTGCTCAGATTTCACTTACATCCCTTGTGTGCTTCATCGGCACATTGCAGTCCATAGCTGTCACCTTTGTGATGGAACACAAGCCTTCTGCGTGGACCATTGGCTGGGACATGAACCTTCTTGCTGCTGCATATGCTGTGAGTCACTATCAGTCTCTCCCCAAATCCAATATTATATAATCCTTGATCAATCAAATTTGTGGAAGGCGCTAACAATATCAATGTAATTTTCATATACAGGGAATTGTTTCGTCAGGTATTGCATACTATGTGCAAGGACTTGTCATGCAAAAAACAGGGCCTGTCTTTGTCACTGCTTTTAGTCCCTTGATGATGATCATAGTGGCCATAATGGGATCTTTCATTCTTGCTGAGAAGATTTACCTTGGAGGGTATGTTCATCTGAGAAATATTCCAAATTTAAAATGCTAAGAACAGCTAAAATTTTCGAACTTATCTCTCTTGACAGAACAGAGTGATAATGAATTACTTTGTTCGTTGCAGCGTTCTTGGTGCTGTACTAATTGTGGTTGGACTCTACTCGGTTCTATGGGGAAAGTACAAGGAAAACAAAGAAAAAGAAGCTGAGACAATCCCAGAACCCATCAAGTGTAATGGAGAAAATTGCCGTGCATTGCCCACAATCCTAGAAAGTGAAGCAAACGATATAGAGATGCAAAGAAACCAAGAGAACAGTGTGTCCATACCCACAATTGCTATTACTGTTCCAATTTCACAGCCTCCTATGATAGCCAAGGAAGCACCGAAAGCTTAAATTATCCATGAAGAGAAAATACAGATCTGTAACACTATAAATAACAGTGTTTTACAAGATGGCCATGCAATGGAAGGGAAGGAAAAAGGAAAGAGCTTTTTCTTCTTTTCTGTAATGTTAAATTTTACTAATTTTCCTCCTTTTTATTTTGTTAGAGTAAAAAGTTACGGATCTTTGAAACGAGACAAGATCCTCCGTCCAGTTTTATGGTGTCTTATTCTATTTCATAAATTTCAGCCATTTATTTATACGGGTCCTATATTTATTTATGCGGAGCTCACGCGAGACTCACATAAATAAATGGCTAAAATTCATGAGACAGAATATGACACTGTAAAATTGGACAGAAAATTTAGACTCGGTTGAAACGTAAGCAGATGTTTTCCTCATGAATCTGAAATGACAGAATGCAGAATCTCCTCTATAAGGAGTTGTTTCATGTCACTCTTCTCAGCTGCTGACGTCTAATTCTGATTCTCTCATTTGTTCCAACTTCCAATAGTGGTTGACCCCTTTTCCTTTCTCAAAATTCTTATGATTTCTCATCAACTTTTGATATTTTCTAGAGTTTAATGTGCTTCTACAGCCCAATCTTAAGATAGTTCTTTGATTGATTTCATTTTAATTTTTTTTCTCTCTTAATAAATAACTTACAGCATATAATTTTTAATATTTTTAAATAAAATTTAAAATTCATATACAATAAAATTTACAATTAATAATTTAAAATTAAATTACTCTATTCTTAATACTTTGCCTATTCTTAATACTTTGCCTTCAAAGGTAGATAGATAAGAGTAATCCCTCTTGCTTTGTAAGCTTGCGCGACATTGTTTTTTTCTATATTAATTAAATCTATTTCTTTTCTAAAAAAAACTTTAAAATTAGAAAAGATAACAATAACAACAATTCAGTAGGAACTTAGCTGAAACACGAAGTTTAGAGGGATTAAATAATACGCAATTTTACCGGTAATTAATAGAGAAATTATTTTCATATAAAAAGATGTGTAGAAGAATGGGGCTAAGAACTTGTTGGTCTAAAATAAATATTGTAGTGATGCTAGCAACTTTAGTTTGGCCTCTAATAATGAATTATATGTTAAGTGTCTAACATGCAAATCTTTCTAAGCTTCTTTTACTTTTGTAGTGGTTATTAACTTTTTATTATAAAATGGCAAATAATTGCACTCGACTTTTGCTCTTTGCAGGACATATTAACATGATTCTTTAATCAAAATCATGTATCTTTTGAACTTGAAAAGCACAAACAATTCTTTGTTGCCCCTTTGGATTTAGCTATTTGTCTATTTAGAGAATTTATAAGGTAGAACAAAATTTATAAATCGGGACCCTACTAGTTGAACCCTACCGAGACCTCAAGCACTTGATTTGGATATTTGCCCACCAAATAGCAACAAATAGGTAAGGCTACTGGTGCTGTCAAAGCACAATCACTTATTGACTATAACAATTTCGATTTCGTGATTGCTGCTCACCATAAACGGTATTCCACTTCATAGCGTGCAAAAATATTGACATTTATTTAATAGTCCAAATTTAATCAAAGTTAATAAATATTTAATTGGACTTGAACCAAATTTAAATTTTAAAAAATTTAAAATTTATATTAATCTAATTTGATTTAAGTTAGAATTTGCCTATGAGTAATTTAAAACTTAAAATTTAATCCGAAAAACTTAAACCTTCAAATTTGGTACTCTGAATTTGATGGAATGTTAAGCTAATCTTATATCTATAAAAAAAAGCTTATAACTCATTCCTATTTCTAGAATTGCCATACGCAAATTTTAAGCATTTCACTATGCATTTGGATAGCTTAGAAAGATATAACTTGAAAATAAAATAGAAGCACAGATCCGATAGTGACCTTATTCATTTCAAGATATATATGCTTACGTTCCTAAGACAAGATGGGAATATCTTTATCCTCTATGGAGTCAGCCATTAGAGTTAAAGGAGCAATAACAAAGGAACACACATTAAACAGCACATCAAGAGGTACCTGATGAAAGTCACGTCACAAGTTGATTCCACTCAATTTCAATGTGTAGTTGCACTTATTATACGAAATATCAGTTGCAGTACATTATATAGCGATTATCCCACACCCGAAGCACAAGATTCTAGTTGATGCAATCAGGCATTTACGCAATGTATTCCTCACAACCGTTTAATAAAGTACAAAATGTTCTGATTCTAAGCTACCATTTTGTACATCATTAAGAGGGCCAAATTGTTAGAGGGTAATGGATCCATTTCTTCATGCTGTTCTTTCTCCTTCATGTCATATTCGAATAAGATCAAATCACGTCTAACCTCTTACAATCTGTGTCTTGTCACTGGCTCATGATCGAACGAGATATGATCGATGATTCCTATGTGCTAGATTCTTGTCTCCTGAGCTTTGTAAGGGCCAAAGCAAATGATAGTCAATGTTAAGTTGTGTTCTTATATTACTTTGAAACTTGATTAAATTTGGATTTTCTTAACAAATTTTCAGTTCTTGAACTAAATAAGACTTGTAATTCATTTTCTTACTGAAGATGGCACAGAATCTTGGAATCCCTTAGTTTTATTGGATAACTAACAATATCAGAAAAGCATTTAATCAATATTTTAAAAATTGAACCGGACCGTACGGTCCGACCGGAAAATTTTTGAACCGGTCAGTGGTTCGGTTCGGTTTTTCCTAAAAACCTCTATGTATAAAAACCGGCAGGTTTCGATCGGATCGTAAGGTCCGGTCCGATTTTTTTGCAACAACAGAACCGTTGGTCGACCGGAAGTATACTAAACGGACTGCATCGGAGGGGGTGATCTAAATCTTGACAAAGGCAGAGGGAAACAGGGAATGAAAAGTTGTTCTTCTCATCTCTAAAACCGGTTCCATCGGAAGTAGACGGTTGACAGCAGCCCAAGAAGAAGCGGAAGTTTCAGTCGTCGAGTTCTTCCTCAGTAACGTCAAAGAGAAGCAAAAAAGCGCGACCTTTAGTCCTGACGATCGGCATTATCATTGTGCTTCTCTCACGGTGAAAAAGATAATGAAGTTGTTTTATTTTCCGACGAGTCACTAACAAAAAAACATCTACATCTTAGAAGAAGAGTCTAGATTGAAGGAGAGAGCACCATAATCCTAAACATGAAAGGAGTATTAAGATTTGCGTGAGTATGAGGTTTAGCTTTTTTAGAGTTGCATGAGGATGAGGTTTAGCTTTTTTAGATTTGCGTGAGGATGAGGCGTAGCTTTTTTAGTTAAGAATGGACTATTAGAGTTGCATTAGGATGGAGTTTGGTTATAGACTTATAGTCTGAAACAGTTGCAAATACGTTGGATGAAAGCGTAGTTTACGAATCTTTAAATAGCGTTGAAGAATTTGGAACTTTTGACGATGATAAGACGCAACCTCCTTCAGAAATACAATTTTAATTTTTATTGTTATTTTAAGTTTTATATTGGATTCATATTTATTTATTTTTAGTTCATTATATAATAATAAACATTGGTGTATTTTTCATTTCAATAAAAAAAATTTATTTTTATTTATTCTTATAAAATTTTCATCTTATTTATTATATTCCGGTTTGATAGCGGTTCATTACCAGTTGAACCTCTAAACCTTAAACCTTTCCTTCGACCGGTTCGATGTCCGGTCCGGTTTTTAAAACATTGGGATTGAGCCTATATGACTCCATCTATAGTCATTTTATTTGTTTGTTTATGATACTTCCTTAGGTTATTACCTTCAAAACTTGCTTTGACTCGGTTTGAGTTTACTGGATGCATGTTTAATAGAGATGATTAAGGCCCTTTTGTGTTAACCTTTAGCTTAAATGACCTACATTTTATTATCCCTTACTATCCCTATTGAGCCTTAACCCTTTTGTTTATTGAAAACCCTCCACATTTTAAAACCCAAAATCCCATAGCCTACCCATTCACAAGCTTAGTAGAGTATTAAGTGATGCATTAGTTTGGGATTTTTGCTACATTTTTTTTTCCAGATGAGTTGAGTGATACTTCTACTCTTGAATCACATTGTATTTAGTTGTTATTTTTTTCATTATTTCTTCAACTGTTGAAAAAAAAAGAGAAATAGAAAGGAAAGAAAAAGGAAGAACATTTTAGTAGCATCAATAAGTGTGGAGTAGTACTATATTTACATTTTTGTATCTCATAAATATGTTTTGTTATTCCTTCGTTCACTTATTACTTTATGAATGCTTCTATTAAACCTTTTATCTCATTTGACCCACCTTAACCCTTAACACATTACAACCCAAAGCAAGTCCTCTTGATCTTTTTATAAATGTAATCATTGTAGAGGAGAATTGGTGTATTAGCAAGCCTATGGTACTGTAGTTTCCTATAGGGAGCTTGAGCGAAACATTAACCGTCAAACAATTGAGATAAATGAGTGAAACCATGAGAAAGATTCATTTTGCGTTTATGCTTATCTTCAAGTGATGGTGCCATAATTTGAGTTTTCTTATGTACACTAACGAAAAGTAGTCATCATATGTGTAGTAGCTTGACATTTGAGTTGGCCAAACTTTGAAGGATTGCATGTTTTGATCTTTTTGTGAAAATGAAGTGATGGAATTGATTGGTTGTGTTTGATTTTGTTTGAGGACAAGCAAAGATTTAAGTGTGGAAAGTTGATAGTTGTTAATTAGTGTGTTTTTCTTAGTATTTACCAAGTTTTTCTTGCATAATAGGTTATTATTGTTATGTTTTAGGACTTATTTTGTATGTTTTTGTTTAGTTTGATCTTCATGGTTGTTCTTTTATGTTTGATGTTGATTTAG
>JANZLX010000003.1:2103964-2127143 GCA_025531955.1 Erythroxylum orinocense
AACACATCCTCAGTGTGGCAAGAGCCCTAAAGTTTCAGGCCAAACTTCCAACTAAATTCTGGTCTGAATGTGTTTTACATGCAGTCTTCCTCATTAACCGCATTCCTACCCCTCTTCTATCTAACAAATCTCCCTATTCCATTCTATTTGGTAGTTATCCTAACCTCACACATCTAAAAGTATTCGGCTGTCTCTGCTTTGCTTCCACTAAGGAAGCTAGCAGAGGAAAGTTAGACACCAGGGCAAGAAAAGGTGTTTTTCTGGGATTTTCTCCAGGAACAAAAGGCTACAAAATTTTTGATCTAAACACCAACCAATTTTTCTTATCAAGGGATGTCATATTATCAATAAAAGCTGCCGAAAAAGAGAATGTTTGTTTTTATTACAGTATAGTTTCATCAGCATGCTCACATAATATCAGCTTCATTTTCAACTCTCTTAACTATTAAGTATTTTATAATTTTTATAAAAATTTTAAACCTATCATCTGCCGTCATTATCACTGTTTTTGTCGAAAATGTGCATAAAAGATAGTTTTTTTATTTATTATATTTTTATTCTAGATAAATTTTTTCTTTCGTTATAAATTGTTGGCATCAATCCTATATTTGTGAATGGAGAAAAAAAGGCTCAACGAAAAGAAAGAGAAGCAATTAGGTCACTATAGCTTAATTATTCTAAAATTCTCTATTTTGATTTATACGATGAGGTTCATTTTTTTATTTCGATTTCGATTTGTATTTTTATTTTATTCGGTTAAGTGAATTGCGCACAAAAATACTTGCAAAACAAGAAGTTTTACTTTTTAATTGGTTATATATAATTTTTTAATTGTTTATATAGATATAATACGCCTCTTTTAGTTCATAAGTACAACCAAGCAATTTCAGCTAGAATTTATAAAAATAATAATAAGATTTAAATTGAGTCAATTTAATTTAAAATTAATCAATGTAATTTGAATTGGTCTAGTTTTAAGATAAATTTAAGATTTTCTATTAATTTTTTAGTTAAACTCAAACTCAAAATTAAACTTTATAATTTGATATGATCTAAATTATATATATAATAAAACTCTGCTCCAACCCTTACTATTTATCCTTTACACGAGAGTTGTGTTACCACTAAACTTACCTTCAAAGGCTTGGGTTGGCTTGTTTTTCAATGCTTATAAAATGTAATAATTTATAAAATATATATTTTTAATAAATTATTTAATAAATTAATAATTTTAAATTAAATGATGAATTCAATTAAATTGGTAAGTGCACATTTTAATATATCTTTATTTTTTTACATCTTTTTCAAAGTTTAAGTAAACAATTAAGTTTTTAGAAGAATTAGCTCCACTAACTTTATCATCCTTCAGAAACAAAGAAAATATAATGGGGCATCTATGCAAATAAGTTTAATTTACCTAAACAATGTCTATAAGTCAAGTATAGATTTAAAAATTCAGTATAAAAAGTTAAGGATCATGACAATTTGAATTATAATAAAAACTTCAAAAACTTCGGTCTAATTTTATATTTATAAATAATAGAAAATTATCCTAAATTATAATTATTATTTTATATTTTATTTATTTCATTGTGTTAAAAATGTTATGTTATTTTACATAAATTAATATCATAACTATTTTAATTTCGAACCACATTATAGACATATTTGAATTTGATAAATAATTAACTATTATATTCATATGTTATATAATTGTTAAAAATTTAAAAAGATATAAAATTGGGATTCAGGATTAACAAATATAAATTAAAAAGATTCTTAGTTTTTATATTAAACTTTACTTGAACTCGAGATAATTAAACTTTAATTTATGGTAAAATTAGAATTAACTACCATAAAAATTAGTTAAAACATCTTTAATTTATTTAACCGCGGCAAAGTTGATAGTTTTACCATGATAAAAAGACTTCACGAACACAAAAAAGGAGATTGAATGGTGTCTGTTACTTAAAACATAACAGCGAAATCTGAACTGAAAGGCTAGAAAAGGAGGGAAACCAGCAACCGTCTTATCTTCAACTCAATCACTTACACCACATTCTCTGTCTCCCTCTTTTCATCTCTAGTTACTCAATTCAGATGGCTCTTTTAACCCTGAAACCTTCTCTGCAAGCCCATATCCAGAATGGAAACTCAGAAATGCCTCAAATGGAAATTGGAACACGTGGTCTGAAGAAAAAAATTCTCAAGAAAGGAGTTTCATGGCAAACTCCAGTTCCTGGAGATGAAGTAGAAGGTAGTAAACAGAACCCCCGTATTCTTTTAACAGTTTTCTGCTTGTTATTCCGAAACAGAGTGGTTGGAAATGTTAGTATTAATTCTGTTGTGCTTAACTATGTAAAACATTGTCAATTTTCTCTCTAACTCAACACTACTTCAGTTCATTACAGCGGACACATTGAGGCTGGGGCTTGTTTTGATTCAAGTCGTGATAAAGGAGAAACCTTCAGGTTCAAATTAGGCCAAGGTGAAGAAACAGAAGTACATTATTGCTTGTAGTAGTTGGAATGGTTTATTCAGCTTCATTGTTTGCTAGTTAGGAGTTGGTTTGCTCTCATGTTTATTCTTTGGCACTTGAATTTTAGGTGAAGTCATCAAAGGGTGGGATGAAGGGATTGTCACAATGAAGAAAGGTGAGAGGGCAATCTTTACGGTCCCGCCGAATTTGGCTTACGGAGAAGTTGGCTCGCCACATATGATTCCTCCAAATGCAACTCTTGTTTTTGATATTGAGTTGATATCGTGGAGCAGCATCAGGGACTTGACGGGTGATGGAGGACTGTTGAAGAAGATAATAAAGGAGGGTAAGGGATGGGCTTCACCAAGAGATGGAGATAAGGTTTTAGGTAATAAATGAATTTCGTTTCAGTCACCATCTCAAGAAGAAAGTTTAAAAGACAAAATTTTGATAAGTGGCTTGTAAGAAACATAGTAATGATTGTCCATCTCTGTAGTAAAGTACGAGGCAAAGCTTGAGAATGGGATGATTGTGTCAAAATCTGACGAAGGTCTGGAGTTTCATGTTGGTGATGGTAAGTTCTGCTCTATATGGTCTTAACAGAGCTTAAGAAATGGAAACAGACTAATTTATTAAGATTGAATTCTTCCAGGTTATGTATGTAATGCCTTGAGCAAGGCAGTGAAGACAATGAGAAGAAATGAGAAAGCAGAAGTAGCTGTCAAGTTCTCATGTAAGTTTATAGTCCTACTCAGATCACAAAACTTACTTTTTGTTATATATCTACTAATGAAGATCAAGTTGTTCATCATCAGATGGCTTCAACCAAAATGGGAAAGTAGCAACAAACGATGACATTACCATACCACCTGACTCCAATCTGACCATCCAACTTGAGTTGGTATCATGGAAGAATGTCATTGATGTCACAGGAGATAAGAAGGTCCTCAAAACCATTATCAAACCTGGAGAAGGATTCGAACGGCCAAACGAGGGATCAAAGGTGAAAGGTGACCTCTCACGTCATTATTTAAAACTGGTTGAACTAAAATGTGAAATGTAATTCTTTGAACTCGCTATATTCTCAGTGACATATGTTACCAAACTTGAGGATGGAACAATTGTTGACAAGAAGGGAACAACTGAAGAGCCTTTTGAATTTGTAACATTAGAAGGTATTATGTATCCTGTCATGTTGGTATCTTTGAAACGGGACTCAAATAAAGTTGAAAGTTTTTTTCCATAATGTGTCCTGAACTTTTGTAGAATACAACAATGAAGGCTTGGACAGAGCAATTATGACTATGAAGAGAGGTGAACTTGCTCTAGTCACCTTTACTGGAGAATACCCGTGCAGCACAACTGCTTCAACAGTATTAGCAGAAAATTCTATTCTTCATTATGAAGTTGAGCTTGTTGATTTCATAAAGGTCACTTTCCAGCTTCCCACTCAACTCAGTACTATTCCTTAATAAATGCATACAGTGATCATGACGATTCAGAGTGCAATTTCATTTCGATACAACTAAATCTTCTGTGCAGGAAAAACCATTTTGGAAAATGGACGCAAAAGAAAAGTTAGAAGCATGTGAAAGGAAGAAACAAGATGGTAATGTGTTGTTCAAAGCTGGAAAGTTTTGGCCTGCATCAATGAAGTATGAGAAGGCAAGTTAACTGGTATTTGCAAGTTTTTTGGAGTTTTTGAGACGAAGGAAGCATGAGAATGTAGTATAGTATGGTATTTGAACAGAAACTTACGCAGGAACTCCACATTCAGGCTGCAAAATATGTTGAGTTTGACCACTACTTCACCGATGAAGAAAAACGCTTGGCCAATAGTTTAAGATTATCATGCAATCTGAACAATGCGGCATGCAAGTTAAAATTAGGGGAGCATCGTGAAGCATCAAAATTATGTACAAAGGTTTCTTCATCTCCTCTCACCTGTACCATCAGGACTAGACCTATTTTATACCAACATAATGTCAGGTTAAACAGTTATACAGAAATCATTTCATAACATTGATAACAGATCTTAGAACTGGAACCATCCAACGTCAAGGCTTTATTCAGACGCTCGCAAGCGTATCTGCAGACATCTGAATTGGAGAAAGCTGAAGCTGATATAAGAAAGGCTCTAGTCCAAGATCCGAATAACAGGTACTTGCGAAACAGACCTATGATGTTGCCTGAAGCCACTGTCTGGTTGCAGCATGTCATATAGAATAACTTCTTCAGTTCTTGATTGTTTCAAACTGCCAGAGATGTTAAAGCAGCATACAGGGAACTTAAAGACAAGAAAAGAGAATACAACAAATACGAAGCTGCCTTCTTCAGTACAATGCTTTCAAAAATGGGTTGATCCTAAAAGGGATATTAGGATCGAGGCTCTATTCAGGACTGCAATAGCCTTTTAGCCACAAAACCTTCACTTCCTGTACCCTACAACGATCTATAAATAATGTGCTTTGTTGACCATACTTGTAAAATAGCTATATGTACCACTCAATGTGTACCATTACTGGATTGAGTAAATGTTCATCTCTATTTTTCTATTTCAAGTTCAGGATTAATTTATATAAAGTATAAATTTACCTTACGACCATATAAATCAACATTTTATGAACATAATCTGTGTGCTAGGAAGAGAATGGTCTGCCATCTCACCAACTTCTGATTCCTCTTCGTACTTGTTCAAGTCTCTACACTACGGAACTCATACCTTCATTGCAAAGTTGGCGCAAGTGTATTGGTCCACTTGTATCCAAAACCTTGACACCGCCCCCCAGTTCACCCTCTGCTCAATATAGATCAACGCCTTCTCCAATCCATTTCTTTGAGCTTCACAAAGACTAAACCTTTCATATCGATATCCATGGCTCTTCTTCTAGTTCTAGCCTCTGTTTTTGTCCTGCTATTAGCCCACAGACTCTACCAAAAGCTCCTGTTCAAGCTCCCTCCCGGTCCACAAGCATGGCCAGTGTTGGGAAACCTCTACGATGTGAAGCCTGTAAGATTCAGTTGCTACTTCGAATGGGCACGACAGTACGGTGCAATCATATTGGTTTGGTTCGACCCTAAACGTGAAAGTTTCGAACACATAGCTGGCTAAGGAAGTACTGAAAGAACGTGATCAAAGTTTGTTTCGATCACAGAGCTGGCTAAGGAAGTACTGAAAGAACGTGATCAACAGTTAGTTTCGATCACAGAGCTGGCTAAGGAAGACTGAAATAACGTGATCAACAGTTAGCTGACAGGCATAGGAGTAGATGAGGAGCTAAGTTTAAGAGATAGTCAAGACCTTGTATGGGCTGATAATGGACCTCACTGTGTGAAGGTGAGGAAAGTGTGTATACTCTTGAGCATTTTACTCCTAAGAGACTTAAAGCCCTTAAAACCTGTGAGAGAAGATGAGGTCACTACTATGGTTGAGTCCAATTTCAAGGATTGTACCAGTCCTGGTTCGTTGATTCCTATATTACAACTTTCTCTTTGGTCACTTTGTCCTTGGTATTTGCTAAGTATTGTGTAAATTTTGGTTTGGCAATCCTTAATAAGTTTATATATGTCTTGCAAATATTAGGAAGTGACTTAATTAAACCATGCTAATATTTATTAATCTTATACTTATCACACACCTAGCATGTATCCCTACACTTGTGATTAGTAACAAATAATTAAGAAATTGAAGAGTCAAGCTAATTCTTGAATTGTGTTAAAGATTCTTAAAATGTTAGAATGTACTATGAGATAACTCAAGTGCAAGAGTGAACATTAAGTCTATGTTTTTAGGGAGACGAGATTCTCTGTCCATTTTATCCTATCCTATGAATTTCAGCTATCTATTTATGCGAAACTCACCTAAGACTTACATAAATAAATAATTGAGATTTATAAGACAAGATAAAGACAGGATAAAATAGACGACCCATTTCTAAGATAATAACCATTTCTAAGATACTTATTATGAGATGACTCAAGTGTCAGAGTGAACAATGAGCCTATGTTTCTAAGATACTCAAATCTACGCGCACTGAACTTTGGGAAGTGTGTTAGTGAAGAAGTATTTGGGAGCAGTAGCATTGAATAACATAACAAGGCTAGTGTTCGGGAAGCGAATTGTTAACTCAGTAAGGAGTTTTAACTTGGTGCCTCACTTGCCATGGCAGAGCACATTCCCTGGCTTCGCTGGATGCTCCCCATTAGAAAAAGAGGTCTTTGCCAAGCACGGCGCTCGCAGAGACGGGCTAACTAGAGCTACCATTGAAGAGCATACACTTTCTCGAAAGCAGACGGGGGGTGCCAGGCAGCATTTTGTTGATGCTTTGCAATTACAGGGAAAATATGATCTTAGTGAAGATAAAATCATTGGACCCCTTTCGGTAAACAACTTTTTGTTTTAGTTTTGAATCTTGTAATTAGCTGCTATGTGAACCTGTATTCTGTGGTTTGTGCGGGATATGATCACTGCATGAATGGAGACAACAGCAATATCTGCAGAGTGGGCAATGGCTGAGCTAATCAGGAACCCAAGAGTGCAACAAAAGGTTCAGGAGGAGCTAGATCGAGTCATTGGTTTGGAAAGAGTCCTGACAGAGGCGGACTTCTCAAACCTCCCTTACCTCCAATGTGCTGCAAAAGAGTCACTGAGGTTGCACCCCCCAACCCCTCTAATGTTTCCCCTCCGTGCCAAAGCTAGTGTTAAAGTTGGTGGCTTTGACATACCTAAGGGATCAAACATTCATGTCAATGTGTAGGCTGTGGGTTGGGATCCAGCCGTCTGGAAGGACCCATTAGAGTTCAGACCAGAGAGGTTCCTGGAGGAGGATGTCAACATGAAAGGTTACGACTTCCGCCTACTTCAATTTGGCATCAGGAGGAGGGTTTGCCCTGGTGCACAAGTTGGTATCAACTTGGTGACATCCCTGTTAGGCCACTTGCTACATCATTTCAGTTGGACACCTCCTGATGGTGTCAAGCCAGAGGAAACTGACATGTCGGAAAGTCCTAGTTTGGTCACTTACATGAAGAGCCGTTACAAGCTGTTGCCACTCCTCGGCTGCCTTCACCTTTGTACAAATGCGTTGCTGCTGACGTCTCGTATTACATTCTACAAAGGATACATATACCCACATTGTCAATGAGGAAGAAAATGTAATATTATCATCAGCAACATATTTATCTTGCAAGTATTATCTGCAATAGATATTAGAATGAAGAATGGGAAAATAACAAAGGGTTGTAATTATCTCTGATTAACTTTCATGCCACAGAGTGTTGTTTCTATACATAACATACATTAAAGTTCAGTTCAGAGTGAGGCCTGAAGTCTTGGAACAGAAGACATGAAACTAATAGTGCTCAGAAGTGACGAAATGGAATTCAAGGCAGCTTTCAGCAGTTCTTCTGAGCAACCTGGCATCACCATGTTCTTCACCTAAAACAATACCACCACCAACTTCTTCTGATCAAGAATCAAAGTTATCAAAATGACACGGATCCTAACTTTAGAAGATTAAGATAATATACCTTATCAATGTAAGTGTACAACTCATTTATCTCCTCCATATAGTCTTGGTCTCCTCGAAGTAGAACACTGGCCATCTCATCAGACCCTGAACTCTCTAGCTGATAGGAATTCGTATCCTGAAAAAGATTGTTGACTGGAGATGTCACTTCTCCGTTATACAAATCAACTGAGATACAATCAAACAAACACAAAGGCACTGATTTTAAAATTGTTCAATTGTTTTTTTATAAAAGAAACTTCAACTTGAAGTAGATAGACCTTATGATATCCCCGAGAATATACAATAACACAATAAGTGCACATATTTCATCAAACTTAGACCGTACCATCTCTGGCAGTTCTGGTTTGAGATAAATGTTTGTTGCCCTTTTTGCACCTGTAATACCAAGATGAGACTGAAACATTACGACTAATACAATACTAGCAACACTTGAATCCAACCAGAGACAAAAGAAACGGTTATCTTTGCTTCAATAATTCAATCCCTAGTATTGAAATGCATACATGTTTGGAACTATTAAAAATCAAAAGAAGTCGCAATCTTCAGAAATCAAAAGAAGAAGTGCATTCAGTCTGCAGTTCTGATGACAGACATCAAACGTTGAATTCATCAGGATTTTCCGTTAGGCAGGTACCAAAAATAAAGTTCCCATATCGTGATATCCATAATTCAAAATCCAGACCAATAGCTAGAGGAAGAAAGAAGATTTTCTTTTTATATAAAAAAAATGGAGCTTTTTTCTGTTGAAGAAGCAAGAAAAAAGGTTTTATTGAAATTTCTCTCCCTCAGTTTTGCTCTTACCAAAAGCTTCATAAATTTTCTTAAAGGAAGACTAAGCTTTTCGATTTACAAACCAAAGTTTTTGAGGAACAACCATGAACAAGTCAAACACAGACAGATGCGGAAACAGCAACTAACCTCTTTATCAGAAAGCTGACAGCTTGGGACAAGAAGCAACCTTTCGAGAGCTAGGCACTGTATCAAAAAACTATGGCTTTGCTTAGTTCACTTTTCCTATTGTCTGGACAACCCCTCTTAGATAAACGGTTGATGTCACTGTCAAAGTTCACTGGCCACCCACGCTCTCGACTCGACTCCTTTGGTGAACTCCGGCCCGTACAAAACTAGGCTTGTAACGTTCAAGTACTGATTAAACTTTGTTCGAAGAATGGACTAGATCGATCTTCTGGTGTACTGTTCCATGGCCCTATAGAAGTGTCAAATAGGTAGGCCTGTTGGTCTCAAGCATCAAACTTTCCGCTTTTTATCAAATTTTTTATTCTAATATTTCGTTGAGTTTTATTTTTCTAATTTCTTCTATTTTATAATTTCTAAAATTGATATGTTATAATTCTATATGTCATTTCTATTATTTATTTACTAGTAAAATAATTATTAATATAATTTAATAACTTATTTTAGTTTATTTTAATTGCATAATCAAGTATTGATTATATTTAGCCTCAAATAATATGATCCAAATAATAGAACTGTATATGTCTCATTTTAAATAATTTAAAGAAGAGAAGTAGAAAAATTATCTAAAAAATAATTAATGATAATATGCGGAAAATTTTCATATAGATAAATAAAAATAAAGATAAGGATTTGTATGGCAATAAATTAAAACTAAATAAAGTAAGTTACAACGTGCTATACAATCAATAAACTTATTTTGGTGCTATTTTATAATCTAAACAAAAATATAATATAAAAATAAAATTTTATTTATTTTCATTTTGATTCTACCTAATTAAAAGTTATCACATGACATAATTTGTAATTATTTTTACAAATTGATCAAGACTTTAAACGTAAAATTTTGGTAATGTGATAATCACGTGCAAATTGACACGTGATTTTTTTTTGAAGTAAACAAAGGAAACTTCATTAATAAGCACTGTTAAGGCTGAAGAAATACAAGCAGGACAAAAATCAAAATAAATATCATTTGTAGAGTTACAAAGAAATAAGCAATTATTAATAATCAAATCAACTTCGAACCGATTGCGACAAATTGAAAGAATATCCTGAATAACCAATTGAGAATCTGATTCAGTAATAATAGAGTGCAAGTTTTGCTTTTTAACTCAACTTAATGCCTCACGGATTCCCATAGCTTCTGCAGTAGAAGGATCCAAAACCCCAGGATAAATATTACTACTAGCAGCTACACAATCGCCATTGCTATTACGAACAACAAAACCAGTACCAATCTTCCTTAACTCTTTGAAAATAGTAGCATTTGTGTTGATTTTGAGGTAACCATTAGGTGGTTTTCACCAAAAAATAGGAGTAGGATGGGCGTGGTTTAAAACTGCAGTTTCTTGTCTCGTAGCAGTATTCTAATTTGTCAACATTAAATGGGTAAGAAAAAGAATAGCTTGAGCTTAATGCTGAAGACCATGCCAAACCAAATCATTCTTGTTCTTCCACAAAGCCCAATAAATTGAGATAGCCAAGCACATATCATCAACAGTACAATAATGTGCGACAAAAGACAACCAAGAAGGCAGTGCAACAGAGGTGGAATGATATAAACCTAACTGAGAAATTGACTAAACTGCCTTAGCACAATAGTACTCAAATAAAACATGAGAAACATATTTAAGCTCAATACCACAAATAAGACACAAAGGCAAAACATCAACACCTTTATGAACAAGAAGAGCACGAACCAATAAGCAAGCATTTAATGAATGTCAAAAGAAAATTTTCATCTTAGCTGTAATGTTCAAAGACCAAAATTTCTTCCAAAGAAAAGAGGGAAGAACTTTATTCAAATCTTGAGGGGCTGCATGAATAAAGCAGTAAGCATTTTTAACAGAATAGATCCCTTTCTTATCAAAGACCCAAAACCAATCATCAATACTTCGTTGGAAACTCAAAGGAATTTGGAGAATTAGATCTCTATCTTGCTTATTAAATAAAACTGAGATTAATGACAAATTCAATTGTTTAAGGTCATGAAGGATTAAGCAGAAACTCGAAGATTTAGCTAGGAATCATCAAGAGTCGAAGTGATATAGGGATTCTCCTTATCCAGCAACCAAGGGTCAGAACAAAGTTTAATAGTGTTGCCATTTCTAACACGTCCTACATTCTTTTTTTAATAAATCAATGCTTAAAAAAATACTGCTCCAAGTATAGCTAGGATTATTACCCCTTTTAGCATCCCATATTGTGCTTTGAGGATGGTAACGAGCCTTAAGAACTCTTGTAACCAATGAGGAATTATCAAAAAGCAACCACCAACGCTGTTTCCCGAGCAAGGCCATATTAAAATCATGAAAAGTCCTGAAACCTATGGCTCCTGGGGGTTTCGACCAGCACATTTTCTCTCAGGCCATCCAAGGAATGCCTTGTTTTTGTCTTAAATTCATACCCCACCAAAAGGAATTAAGCATTGTCTCAATCTTTTTGCAAACACCCACCAGAAATGTAAAAATAGTCATAGCATAGTTAGGAAGAGACTGAGCAATAGATTTCAGTAAAACTTCTTTGCCAGCCCGTGAAAGAAAAGTCATGTTCCATCCTTGCATTCGCTTCCACAACTTCTTCTTAATAAAAGAGAAAATTTATTCTTGTCTCTCCCAATAAAAGAAGGTAAACCCAAATAAGCAGCTTACATAGATCCAAAATCAACAGAAAGACAAGAAGAAATGACATTCCTCTGATGGTTTGAAGTATTTGAACTAAATCTAATAGAAGATTTATTAAAATTCACAAGCTAACCCGAATCTAATTCATAAGTATGTAAAATATCCTTGATAGCTTGAGCCTCCATAAGATTAGCAAAAAAGAAAATATAGCTATCATTGGCAAAGAAAAGATATGAGATAGAAGGGGCACCTGCAACAACCTTACATCTATGAATAATTCCTCGACCTTGATCTGATCATAGATGACAGACCCTCCGCATATAAAATGAACAAATAAGGCGAGAGAGGAATTCCCTGTCTCAGCCCTCGTTCAGGATAAATAGGTCCTAATAACTTACCTTCACAGGTCACATAATAATGAATAGAACAAACACATAATTTGACTAATCTAACCAATTGCAAATTGTAACATAATCATATTAACACTTCTTCCAAATAATGCCACTCAATTCTATTAGACACCTTACTCATATCAAGTTTAAGAGCAACTTTACCTTCAGCCCCCCTGAATTTTCCTTTTAAGAAAAGGATTAATCTCGTAAGCCACAAGGAAATTATCAAATATGAGCCTATTTGGAAAAAAAGCACTCTGATTTTCTGAGATCAAATCAGGGAGGACTTTCTTTAATCTATTTGCAATCATCTTTGCTATTACTTTATACAGAGTATTGCATAAAGCAATCGGCCTCAAATCAGCCAAGGTCTCAACCAAACTCTTCTTTGGGATTAAAACAATTGCTGTCTTATTTAGATCTTCAATCAAATAACAATTATGACGAAAGTCAAGATAGTCCTAAGTTACATCCTCCCTTACAATTTTCCAGCAATTCTGATAGAAAGTCGCATTCATCCCATCCATGCCTGGAGCTTTATCAGGATGAAGACTGAAGATAACACTCTTCACTTCCTCTGTCGTATAAGGTTTTAACAGAAGATCATTACTAGATTCAGAAACTTTAGGCTTAAGGGTAGTAGCAACAGTACCTATATTCACGTGGGTTGCAGTAAATAAAACCTTAAAATAATCAACAACAATACCAGCCAGACCAGAATTCCAATCACGAGTCACTCCTGTGGGGTCTTTTAATTAAGAGATATGATTTTTTTCTCTTCCGCTTGGAAGCAACTGCATGGAAGAGTTTGGAGTTGGAATCACCATATTGAAGCCACAACATTTTAAACCTTTGTCTCCAAAAAGTTTCCTGCTGTCGAAGTGTTTCATGATAGAGTTCTTGAAACTGACGAAAATCAGCATCGGACAATCCACCCTCCTCTACGAGCCCGTTTCATATCAGCCTTTGAACTAGTAAGTTTTTCCTTAAAATTCCCCGTTATCTCCTTTCCCCATATTTCTAGAGTTTCACTACAAATTCGCAACTTGTCCTTCAACGGAATCCCCTTATTTTGACTCCAGACGTTTTCAACCACAGAGAGAAACAGAGAGTCCTTTAACCAGGCATTTTCAAACTTGAACTGCTTAATGCCCACTTGAAAAGAAGCAACCATAGGATCTAGAAAAATAGGAGTATGATCAGAGGAAGTTAAGTCCAAGTTACTAACCTTATAATAAAGAAACTTCCGAATCCATCTTGAACAGGCAAAAGCACGGTCTAGACGTTCCTCAATTAGACCTTTAACATCATTGCCACGAGACCAGGTGAAGTCGTAGCCATGCATTCCCAAATCAATCAAGTTACTATCTGCAATAGCAGCTTGAAATCCCGAAAGGAGATGCTCTGGTTGAGGGTTACCTCCACACTTTTCAGATTAATGGAGAATGTTATTGAAATCCCTAATAGAAACCTAAGGCAAATTTGACTTGGTAACAAGATTCCGAAGCAAATTCCAGCCCTCCTCCCTTTTGTTGCTCTCCATGAAAACCTATAAGACGCCAACCTTCCATCCCTTTGATATAAATTTCTACATCAATGTGTCTGTGAGAATAACCTAACAATCTCACTTCGTCTTTATTCTTCCATAATAAAGCTAATCCTCCACTTTGTCCGATAGGCTTAACACAAAATAAACCTTCAAAGCCTAGCAGATTTTTAATGCGATCCAATTTTTCCTTGCTGTATAAAGTTTCAATAAGAAAGAGCACTTTGGGTTTTTTAGCGGAAACTATGTCCTCATCCCACGACAATTGTAACTTATACAACTCATGAGGGTTGGCGGGCCTGTGGCCAATAACACGTTTTTGAGTCTATAATAAAAGAAATATTGAGGCTAGACTCAGGCGCAGAAGCAGTAGCCTCCACTCCCTTATTGTCTTCCATACGTTTTCGTTTGGAATCCAGCAAAACGATGCCTTCATCTTCCCTTATTAGTGCCGCAGTCTTCTCATTTTCACTAGAATCCTCCACGATCTCCTTCCCTTTCTTGCTATCAATTACAATCTTCGCATTTAACACAGAACCATTATCTCCGCTATCTATATTGCTACCATAATTTTCGGTCTTTCCAAAATCAAATTTATCAACTGCCATCGCCTTCGCCATTGTCTCCCCCGAATTCCTCAGAGTTCCAACCAGTGGTGGCATTTCACGAAGCCATTGACTTCCCACTGCAGGACGTGATCTTCTCAAATTAGCGCGGATGGTTTCATTGAACTTCCTTGTGACATCTCCTATGGTGGAATCATAAACAGCCTTGCAGAATTTTTCAATATAGCCTAACATGCCACAAATGAAGCAAATAGAAGGTAATCTCTTATATTTAAAGTTCAGAGTGACCCATACACCACCTTGTCGCTTTATCTTCATCTTATGCTTGATGGCCTTGTTAACATCCACCACAACTCGAATTCTCATATAATTGCGCAAGTGCCTGTAAAGTTTTTCGGATCAAACTTAACATATTCACCAATGAAATTCCCGATTGTCTGGGCAACTTTTTCAGACATGAAACCAACTGGAATTTTGTGAACTTGCACCCAAAAATCAGCCTTATGCAAAACTATAGTTTCCAGTTGATCAGTCGAGCAAAAATTTTTAATCAGTAATAACTGATTGTCAAATGTCCATGGACCATCATCAATTACCCTTTGCATATCTCGTTCATGAAAAACTGAAAAATAAATCCGTTAGGATCAATATCCTTATTGTAAACACCCATTACAGGACGCCATGTTGATGCCAATGTATCCTTCATCGAATGCGCATTAACTGGTTTCTTCGCTAGAAAACTTCCTACTAAACTCCAGTAGATAACAATCACACCTTTAATATCCCCTGCATCAATAATCACCCCTTCTTCCTCCGATTCTTCAATGGTAATTTGATGACATTGTTCATTAAGAACATTTAACTCTTGAAATTCCATAGAAGCAAAAGAAGCAATAAGAAGAAAGTAGAAAAGAAAAGAGATCAAAAAAACTTGTCAAAAGATAAGACTTGTTATGTATCTTTTAATTGACACGTGATATTTAAATCAATGTTACATTATGACAAAGTAATCTTTTGGTAAGCTCAACCTTTCATGATGATTTATATATTTTAATATTTTCTTAGTATTATTGATTTGTTGTCAGCTTCTACCACTAGTATTAGAATGATACTCAGTAAAGTTGTCGTGTAAATAAGGTTGAATATGCGAAATCTTCAAGTAAGCTAGGGATTATTACAAGAACATTATTATCTTGTCTGAAAAATTAGAAATTTTAATATAGGTAAAGTCTAGAATTCATTAACAATAATTAGACTTGGGCCAACTATTGCTAAAATAACTAGAACTAATCATTTGGATGGTTGTCCCTTACCACCTATAAATGCTATAATATTTCATGTTTAATTAATGTGAGATACTCTAACATTCCCCCTCAAGTACAACTGGGACTAAACATCCAGTTATAGCCTGACAGTGACGTAATAGTAATTGGATTGGGCTGCTGAGATTGGTATCTAGACAGACAACGGAAAAATTAATAATTCGATCCAAACCTGCTCTGATACCATATTAAAATTTATAATATAGGTAGAGTGTAGAATCCATTAAGAATAATTAGACTTAGGTCAACTATTGTCGAAATGACTAGAACTAATTATTTGCATAGTTGTCCCTTACCACTTATATACCCTTTAATATTTTCATATTTAGTCAATGTGAGATACTCTTACATGAAACATGTTAAGGACTTAAAGGAAGATAACTTGCTTAAAGATACTTCAAATAAAGGTGTATTAATTTTTCAGTATATTTAACTATACGCAATATTGTTTTGATAATTTTAAAATTAATTAGACTTGTACTTATTGTTTACAGTTGAAATTGAATATTATGAATATTGTGAACCTAGATGTTTCAGATTGTGTTACTTCATTATTGAAACAAAGAATCAAGGATCGTCATTTCAAGTTGCATTAGTATTATAAATTTCCTTCTAATGCGGAAGCACGAAGACATGTTCTTGAATGAATATCTCAAGAAAATTGGAATAGTTTGTGTGATTATTAGGTCGACCAGAAAGTTCAGTTTTATTTTCTTTGCCTTCACGCTTTCTTCCATCAATCTTATTAGATGATTTAACGATTATCTTATCTTTTTGTCTTTATTTAGGAAATTTGCAAAAGGCAAAGATTAGTAGAGTAGAAATGAAAACGTCGCATAATCAAGGGTCAAAATTATTTGTAGTTGCCCGAAATGTCTTTGTTTGCAAGTTATAATTATATCAATAAATACCACATTATTTATTTTGCCTTGTATTTTTTTAAACAAAGTGAGAAGGAACTATATAGATAAGAGTGTAATATGATCATCATCACCATTATCTAGTCCGAAGTCTCGCAATGAAGCGGGATCTGGGGAAGAGTGTGATATGATCACACTATATAAAATCACTCACTATAAGGAAGGTAAAGGGTGGTGTCAAAAGAAGTAGAAAACAACTATGGAAGTATAAAATTTTGTTCAATATTTTAGTTCATCTATGAATGTAGTAGTTAGTAATAATATTTGGATTGACTATTGGTTTTATTGTTCAATTTTAAAATAAGATGCTCGTTATTAGAGCTTAAGGTGCATTATAAGAAACTCGAGCAAAAATAGCAAAGCATGATATGTTATTCAAAAGATTAATTGACCCGAATTATAATAGAAACGAAGAGGAAAGCAAAGGTTATTAATTCTATATCAATTATATCTCTTATCCTTTTTTCTTTCAAATTTTGTTTGTATTATAATTTAAATTAATATAATTTTTTTCTTGGATTACATAATTAAGGAAGATGCAAATGTTGAGTGATTATTTTATGAATGGTAAAGTTATGTGATGTTTGCTTTAATTAGAACTAAATACTAATTGGTTCAATACTCACAATATTTTTAATGTATTTTGACTAAGCTTTTGTAATAACTAGACCACTTGCTTAAAGATATTGTCTACTTTGGGTTGCCCATCGGGTCAAGGTTTTCACAGTTTTGCTCTTTCTGCATCTAGAAAAAAAGGGTCTATGAAGAAGAGATATTCGTACCCTTATAAGGTGTATTTCGTTCTCCTCTCTAACTGATGTGGAATCCCACAATCTATCCTCTTAGGGCCCAACGTCCTCACTGGCACAACGGTTTAGGAACTGACTCTGATACTATTTGTAACAACCCAGACGACTAGCTTACAGATAACTAAAAATATTTGACTACGATTACAAAAATATAGCTAATATTATTTACAACAACACTTAGTAAAAATTTCGATGAGAAGCAAAGTTTGAAGAAATCTAGTAGTATGTAGTATTATCCCTAACTAGTAGAGAGATTGCTTTCAAATAACCCACATGAGTAGCTAATTATATTTAACTACTAATCAAAAACTATTGGCTACTATTTCCAAAAATGTGGCCTATAGTTTTCAGCTAAGGGAATTTGACGATGTTTTGTGCGATGAAACAAAAAGCTAAAAACTATAGGAAATGTTTTTTTTTCATAGAAATGTTATCTTTGTTGTAGTGATATGAATTATTCTCAGTCTCTTCAAATTATTTGGAGAAGAAAAAATTTATAGCTACATCATAATCATTTTCAAAATTTAAGATATTTTAAAAATTAGATTTAAAAAATATAATACGTAATTATAAATTAAGAAAAAGAAAATTTACTCTTAATTTGAACATGTAAAAGGTGAAAAAAATAACATAAATTGTAAGAAATTCAGTATAACATATTTTGATGATTCTGTTAATCTAAAATTTATTATAACTATAACTTTTATAATTTATTTTGAAATATAGACAGACACGACAAATCATATACTGGCAACACAACACCATCTGGCTGACCATTGCTTTGTTTTTTCTTTTTCAGAACCGCAAATGAAAATGGTGTACGTACGATCTCTGTCCACAATCTTGCTAATATAGTATTATTTTTTCAGCCACAGGCTCACTAACCCTATCCCTCGGATGCTTGCGTACTGCTCCCCACCACAAAGCTATACTTGATATGTCCTTGAGCTTTAAAAACAAAAATCTACAAGCATTCTTGGCAAAGGTATAAATTTTTGTGTGACAGTGGGTTAGCTTAAAGTGGTAACGTTTTAAATGTGATGAAAGAAAAATTATAGTATGACATCTATATTTTAATAGAAAAGAATTTAATAAAAAAAGAAAGTAATGAAATCAGTAGTTGTGTCTCAACTTTCAACGTAAAATGACGATAGTATTGGGGTATGAAAAAGGATGTACTAATAGCATATGCTAAAGGAATATAAATGATACTATAACAAATTGAAACATATGCTAATGAGTTGAAAACTAATATCAGAACATTTAATATTATAACATTGTTTTAAAAATTGCAAAGTTGTGACCTTTTTTCTTAATTTATACGGAATAAAATTTTAAACATACATAATAACGTTTGCAAATCATAAAAGAAGTCTTTTTATTTATGAGATAAATGCAATATAACTGAAATCAAATATCAAGAATAATAAATATTAAATAAACATGTGCAACCGAATCTCTTTTTTTCTTTGTATGTCATCTCAATTGAAACTCTCTATTCGTTCTTCCAATTGCTTCTCAACATTGGACATTACTTTATTTAACTTATTTAATAATTATTTTATTTTATTTCAATAATTTTATATCATAAAATAATTTTATTATATTTTTAAGTTTATTCTTATAAGAAAAATCATATTCAATTATTTAAAAATTAATAATTTATTGACTTATTAAAAATAATTGTAATTATTTATTTGTTAAATTCAAAAATTTTATTAATTAATAATAATATAAAATATTTAATTAATTGTTTACAAAACCAATCACATAATAATCAAACATACTTAAAATATTTTCATTAGGATGCTTAATATTTGATACCAAATAATGGTATGATTATTAACTTTCATAATCTAACTTTTATAATCTCATTTCCAACGCTTGCATACAAAATGTGTATAATCAGGAAACTTCATTCATATTTCGATTCCACTTTTCATTGTCATTTCCATTTTTTTTATTCCCATTCCTTCGTAATTACTGGTTACAAAAACGAGATCCATGAGTTTCAAACAATTGAAACATCAAATGATCACGAACAACGGTCTACTTTAACAAAGATCACAAGCAGTACACAAACAAGGAAGCAGAGTACCTACAGCAAGGTGACTTTAAAGGAAAGAAGACCCCAACGCGTTATCACTTAAACAATTAGAGTAATGAATCACATGCGAGAAAATGCTGCAAGAACACTAGGATTGTTGGATGCATATGCAATAATATCATGATCCTGTTCAAATACGGCCATCTCTCTTTCGTCCATGGATATCCAAACTTCTAGACCATCACCTTCCTTTGTTTTCTGCAGCACAATAATATTCCTGAACTTTAAAACTGTTGAAGTCACCCATGAAGGTTTACCCCATCCAAAATCTATCTCATACAACGGAAACCCACATAAGTTAGTGCAGCAATAAGGGGTATCTTTGACGCTAAACTTGGGTTCTTCGTTGAGGATAGAGTTGTCCGGGAGATTGCAGAATTCAATCAAACTTTTTCTGAACTTACCGGCTAACTCATTCAACTCAATCTGGTTTTCCTCGATTTTTGTTGTATAATACAGCGCTATATTTCCAATAGTGTTCGCTGGCAATGGTGGTCTCACTCTTTTACGCATATTCACCAGTTGAAACAGCACATATGAACCTGAAGATGACTCGGACAAAGATCTTGAAGTCAATATGGCACTTTTCATAATTAACGCCAACACCAAATCAGAATCACTGAGGTATTGCTGTCCTGAGGGTGTTGAGGATCCGGTTGTTTTTGTCCTGAGTTGAGCTATTTTTGAGGCAGGGACAACAAACCTTCTTCTAACGAAGTCTCCTGGTATTTCGGTTAGCTTAGGCATGCTAAGCAAAACACTGGGTGGCGAGGAGTATGGCTCCAGAAATATAGGTATAGGTGTCACTACTTTGCTGCTGCCTTCCCGAGCTGTATTCATTGATGCCCAACTTTGGGCAAATGTGCACAATGAGGATGCATCTACGAGTTTATGTGAAGGGCTCACAGTAATGGCTATTCCTCCACAGTTGAAGAGTGTAAGTTGGATAGCCAACATACAGCCTGAGGGTACGTTGTTTGTATCCAAAGCAGGACAGAAGTGGTTCAAGAAATCGGCATCGGGATGGTTAAGTAAGGTAGAAAGCTGGCAATCAATGCGAGCTACCACAAAATAAGCCCCTTCATCAAAGCAGTCAACTGCTGTTGCATCATCTTTGAGTCTCCCTGCTAATGGATAGTAGTGAGTGAGTGTTTGAGAGAGTGACTTCTGTAGGGTATTTGACCTTTGGAAGAACATTGAAAGGGTTTCATCGTCATCATTTTGGCAGTCATTGGTCTGGTAGAAAAAAATTATAGTGCCATATTCAGGAGGAACTGGTATGGGTTTGTCCCAAAAAGAAAGCTGAAATGTTTGAAGATGATGAGGTGTAGAATATGAGGGTTTGATTGTTTTTCTTGAGATGATTTCAAGCTTCTTTGTTGGCATTTCCATGTTTGGTTGCTCTAATTTTCTTGAGATTGTTATAGACTGTTTGTCTTTCTTGTATAGAAATTTCTACACCACACGCTGAACTAACGAACAGATCTGACTTTTCCATATTGAATTTTGACGTAGATCCACCTACCTTAACCCTAAAAAGTAAAAGGTTTCAAATTGCCATTAAGAGGTGGTCAGAAACTGCCGTTGTCAGCGCAAGAAAAAATTGTTTTAGTGACCGAAAATTACTGACCAAAAATACCGATTTTTTTTAGGCAAATGAATTTGGTGACAAAAATTACCGTCGGAAAGGGTCTTAGGAGAAACGGCCATATGTAAAATTTCCTGAGGGTTAATTCAATCGCTAAATTTGCTGATAGTATCACAATTTTTGTAGGTAAATCTACCAACAAAATTACAATTCCCCTCGCTAAAATTACAAACGGAATTAATGTTTTTGTCGCTAAATTTTTTGATAGAATTACAATATCCTTTGCTAAATTTTCCAACAAAATTACAATAACTATAGGTAATTTACCAACAAATATTGTAATTTCGTCAAAAAATGTACCTATAGTAATTTTAGGGGCTACTTGTTTTCGTTTTTTTAAAAGGTTTTTTGTTGTGGTTTTTGTAAATTAAAAAATAACTCTTAAAATCGTGTTTGGTTAAACACGTTTATATATTTCGTTTTTAAAAATAAAAATGACAACTATTTTACGAAAACGTAAAAAATAATGTTTTCCTAATTTTTGAAAATAGGTTTTCTTAAACTTTTTTTTCACAAAAATATGTCATATTCAAGTTTTTCTCTTCTTTGCATCGACTTCATCTTCTGCGTCTTCATCAATATTGCAATATCTCCAAGTATGTTTTCCTATCTATTTGTTGCTTTTGTGATTTCACTAGTCTCTCTTGTTCATAACATCAGACCCATAATAAAATAGAGAAACTAGGCGTGATGGAGGAGAGATGAAAACCGTGAAAAGAAAAAGAGATATAGCCATACTTACTAAAAGCAACATGTAGAACTTCTACTTTGAGAAAAAGATTATGTAATTTTTTGTAATGATGAAGAAGATGATGCACTTTAAGCTCTTTAGTTTTTGCTTCACGCTAAACATAACGAAGACCTCATCGGATTCTTTATAAAGAACCAAAACAACATTTCTTGATCCTCACGTCTTTTAAATCCGAGACAGGTATACCTGTTTTCTTCTTCCTCACGTCTTTGTCTTTACAACATCTTATTCTTGAACTTCACGTTATTATTTTTCCTTGTCCGCACGTCTCTATAACTTTTCTCTTCTCATCCTCGCATCTTTAGTATAGAGTGGAGCACGTTCACATCATTTAATGTAGCAACACATCATTTAATGCTGTAGAGCCTAGTCTTCACATATCTTTAGAATAGAGTGGAGCATGCAGCCTTCACATCAGTTAATGTAGCAGCACATCAGAGCCTAGTCTTCATGTAGTAGCCTTTGCCACAATATCATAATGGTTTAGTTGTAATTGAAAATGTAATGATTGATGGATTCATTTTCCTACTGGCAGAGCACACATGTAAGGCTTAAAACTTGTCATTTGTTACAAAAGTGAAGCTTGCTCTTCACGTCGCAGAGACTTTATCAAAAGTGAAGCCTTAATTTTGTCATTATAAAGCCTACTCTTCACGTAATCTTCCCGTTATTTGTCTTTACGTAATACCTTTTGTTCCTTTAAGTGTAAAGAACTGAAACATTAATTTGTACGTGAGTTCTTCACGTTGAGGCCTATTCTTATCTTCTTGTCTTCACTTAGCTTATTATTGCTTATAACCGTGGAGAACTAAACATTAAATGCATTTCTACGTTAGTTGAATTTGATATATATGTAGCCACACTTACGTTAAATGCATTTATTTGTGAATCATGTTGAAGTGACTTATTATCTTAAGCTGAAGTCGAAATGAAAGAATGCGTAAATGATTTACTGTAGTGGTTTTGCTATCAAGTTTTCACATATAATGAAAATTTAATTTGTGTACAAGTTTAGATACCAAATATTTTTTAGAAATTATTATGATTGTCACATGTTTATTTTAAACTATATTTAGCATTTAATACTTTGTAAAAATTGTTGTGATTGATGTCACTTATATGTTATTACATTTAGTGATGGAAGGCTTACATAATATGAATGATTACAATGATTATATGGAAGTAAATGAAAAAGATGGGGTATGTAATGATATTATAGAGATGTATTTAATCTCATTGATGGTTAAAGAAGTGAAGAAGGGAAATCAAATGATTACTACCTTTCCCAAATCTGGTTGGAAGAATATTAAAGTAGGGCTTCAAACAAAATTCAATAAGGAGTATACTGATATTCAATTGAAGAATAAGTATAATGGATTAAGGGCCAAATTGAAGAATTTCAAGAACTTCTCAAAGAAACAAGAATCAATTACAACTCTTTTACTGGTGAAGTTAATGCTACAAATGAATGTTGGGAAAATCTATTTAAGGTAAAATATGTCTTTT
>JANZLX010000003.1:2214192-2231666 GCA_025531955.1 Erythroxylum orinocense
TGATCCGGAGCATCCTTGTTCTGTTCCATAATTCTGGGAATTCTTTGCTGATGTAAACCTGCAAAACAAGCAAAGACTCTCCGGGGGTTGGTTCCCGGAAGGCCCTTCCGACGCTCAAGTCAGTATTTTGAGAGAATTGAGGTTATGAGAACGAAGAGGCAACTAGGGTTATGAGTTCGTACCCCTACCATGGCAGAACAGTACCTTATATAAGTCGTAGGTTGCCCTTTGTTTAGGTCTTCACGCAGGTCCTAGTGTTTGCATGGGAGATGTTCTCTTACTACTGGACCGTCAGTACATGGGCTTGAATTTGGACCCCCTAGGTCGGGCCTTATTAGGCCGACCCGACCACCTTCCATTGATAAGCCTGCGCTTCACTCCTAGTGCTATCTTCACGGCTTAACTCGACAAATAATTACTTCCATTTAATTAATTGATAACCATAATCATTTTAGGATGATCGAATCCTTGAAATGCATTGGATTTCCATCATCACTTATTCCTTCTCTCTCAGGTTTGATCCTCAGTCATTAATAGTGAAAAAAATCAAAGGGGTAATTGTTTCACAAAAACTTTGATTTGACCACATTTATTTATAAATTTACGTCGCAGTTACTTGTAACTATATATGCTGATTACTAGAAATAAAGTAACTGTATCAGGCAACTGTTAATTTTTCAACACAAAGGAAATAGAAAAATAAATACGAAATTAAACAGGTCAACATCAAAATTGGTAACACAATTCGACATATTTTGCCTACGTCTCCGGGGCTCTCACCTAGCTTAATTCTTTCACTAACAGTAATAGTTTTATACAAAGCTTTACTGAGCTGACACCATTCAACCCTCAACACTATCCCTTGTCTTCACTATCCGTGAAAAAATTTCACACTCAATAGTACAACCATCTTATACTAACCTCAACAGATAAGTTTTTCCAATCAATATTTTAATAAAAGAACAATAAACAAATAACTCAAGTAATTAAAATAATTATAAAAAAATGAAAACTGTATACACTTGAGATAGACAAGAACAACTTCCCAATGAGTTCCACTCCTTTAAAATGAACCTGAAAATTGTTGATAAAAATTGGCAGAATCATATAATACTCTGAACTACTGTACGGCGAAAGTTAATACATGCCCATGAACCACCTAGAGGATTTCACACCCATGCAACTAATCAACACGACATTAGTTCCTCCACCCAAGATGATTATAACGAACAACCAAGCTCACCACCATTATTACACAACTGTGCAGCACACAGAAAAATCAAGAACCCATTAGCAGTGACACACACCAAAAAGAGATCAACAAGTCTGAGTCACTCCAAAAGATCAAAAGACCCAGCCGTGAGTCACGCCAAGCCATAGACCAAAAGATTTTCATGCCCACATCCAAAAATCAATCAACTAATTAAAGGAATCGCAGCACCAAGATGGAATTATCATTCCTCCATCAAATTGACAAATAACCAACAGGTAAGCTCACAGCCGTAATCACCAAAACAAATAAACCATGGCCTTACTTGACATATACCACTGCAGCCAACACCCAAAGAGCAATCACTAGATAACCCACGTGACGAGTCAAGAAAAGCAGTTTATGCACACACATCCAACAAAATCAAGAACCAAGCAATGACCAAGTCACTCACATAAGGAGTCAAGAAGTAGGATCACACATGCAAGAGCCTCTATAGCTATCTTACAATATCCATACCACAACCAATCAACCAATGCCAAGACACCAACAAAAAATCACTCACACAGGCCTTCCTATGCAAGCCTTCCTTACTACAGTGGAACGTCACACGATATCTATCCACAATCTGACATAATCCACTTGAACTTCAATTAGAGATAGACTTCTAATTTCACTGCAATTCTTATACTAGAATCTAATTCAAATAAGGAGTGTTACTTATTTAAACATTATCTTGAAAACTTAATAATACAAAATGTCAAAATTAAACAATAAAATATATAATAAATATCTTAAAAAATAGTGATTAATTTCAATTATGAATTAAAAAACAGTTATGGCTCAAGGGAAAAAAATATCAGCACATAGTTCTTTGCCGCTCTGATAGCATTTTATTCATTTCAATCAGTTTTATACACCAGCTAGATATTTACTCTACACCTTTTACATGATCAGTCCCCATATTGAATTAAATCATATACTGGTTGTATACAAAATCACATAACAAACTACCAGCTTAACTACCATTCTTAGAACTAACATAAGCACCTGACATAAGCTCAATTTCGGCTTCCTTCAGCATCCACGCCATCGACTCTTCAAATGCTCAACTGCTTTACCGTGTTCAGTGCTAATTCAACTACGTTATACATTCTTCAGTTTCTGTACTTCTCTGTGATTAGAACACACATAATAACCAAACCATAAAACCCTTTCAACGGAGTCAACCTTCATTGGAGAAATTTATCACATAATAACCAAACCATAAAACCCTTTCAACGGAGTCAACCTTCATTGGAGAAATTTATCATCCTAGGCAAGGCAAGAATTAGGTCACAAGTTCCAAAATAAGAAACCCACTTAGTAGTTGGTCTAGAATATGCGTATTTATATTTTTTTAAAAAAAATTTTAATCATTGAGTTGGGTGAAAAAAGACCTTTTTTTTGGTCAAGCCACCCGGTATCCGGTGCCACATGGGCAACCGACTAGTCCGGATTCGAAAAAAAGACTTTCATACAAAAAAAAAAAGAACCATTTAACTCTAACCTTAAAAGAACTCAATTATGTAAGGCTAAACAGATATGTTTTTATCGAGGAAATCATAATTATTTTGATAAATATGCTTTACATGTACGTAAATTCCCTTGGATTACGTCTAGACAAGTGGAAGAGGAATATCAATGAATTCAAAACTGATTTTTTTTAAAGTTTAAACACTGATTTAGTGAAAATTAAAGTTTAAAAAATAAACATTTTTTTCTATTTTGATAAAGCAAACACATGTAAGAGGGAAGTAAATTGTGTGTGACTTAAAAAAATTTTGCAAATTACTTTCAGTTCAAAAAAGAAATGACAGGAGCCTGTCTATAATTAAAATAGTAAAAGCCTGTTGTGCGATAGAAGGCTTCTTAAATGACAGGACAGGAGCCTACTAAATGAAAAGTCATATTAAAAACAATTTAAAACAGAAGGAGCTTGTTAAAACTGGAAAAAAAAAACTCTTGTAAGTTGAAAACAGAAGAAGCTTGTTATAAAGTGAAGGAGCCTCTTTGTTAGAAAGGCCTAACTCACCTCCAAAAGCTAGCTCAAAAGGGGAGATTTGCATACTATTATAAATTGTTAAATGCTCTTATATATGTCCGATGTGAGATTCCTGACACACCCCCTCAGCCCAAAAGCAGGACTGGACATCTGATGGGTATATTAGGCAAAGGAACATAATCGAGCACCGCCCTAAACCATCGAGACAAGCAGGCTCTGATACCATGTTGGAAAGGACTAACTCATCCCCCTAAAAATTGTCTCTCTTGTTGTATAACCATTGAAAACACTTTATTGATCTTTGATAATGAATCCATTAACATGATTTGTGAACGCACGTTTGAAAATTTGTCATTTAATCCTCTAAGAAACTGATTATTTGATCATTTTGATTATAAATCTTCATCTTCTCAAGTGCATCACAAGAACATGATGGTTCACAAGAACAAATCGGAGTTGGTCTTAGATTTAAGAACTCATCCCATAGGCCTTTTAAAAGTGTATAGTAATCCGTGATACTGAGATTACCTTGTTTGAAGGAATAAATCTCTCCTTGTAATTCTGCCACATGCATGTTATCTTCTTGAGCAAATCGATCTCGTAAATCTTTCCAGATCTCAAGTGTGGAATCAAACCAAATTACGCTTTGTTGGATGAATGGTGTTAATGATTTTAACAACCAAGAAACCACCATCGTGTTGCATCTCTCCCATGCTAGAAACATTGAATCTCCACTTACTGGCATAGTAATACTTCCATCAATGAATTTAAGCTTATTCTTTGATAACAGCGCCATTCGCATGGCTCTAAACTAGGTGTGATAATTGGAGCCATTTAAAGGAGGACTCACTAATATTAGAGAAGGACTTGTGATGAAACGGTCTCTTAACATGGTATCAAAGCCTTTGTGACCAAGTGGTCATGAGTTCAAATCCTACCACTCACCTATTATTCAGCACAAGATAGAATGAGTCTGTGCAAGTTTCAAGCACAAAGGGCTTTCACTTGAGGGGGTGTGCTAGTGAATATATAAAACTAATTAAGTTGGCCGCACACAATAGCTTAAGCAATTGTGGTGAAACGGTCTCTTAACACTCTTGTTGAAATAAACACATATACAATATAATGCGAAAATTTAAATGTTAAGAGAAGAGAGAGAACGCAATCAATTTATACTGGTTCAGCTTACAACTCAAGCCTATGTTCAGTTCCCAAATATCCAACTTGAGTGTTTCACTATAAAAACCAAGTAGTAATTTGACGAGCCTCTTCAATCTCATGAGTACATATTTTTTAAGGTTCTCCTTCCACACTCGAAGTGTATAAAAAGCTTTTAAAAGATTACAAAAAAAATAAAATGTAAAATCAAAAGTAAATTCTTAGATAACAATTTCTCTCTTAATAAAATGATTTCCCTTTCTAAGACACAATAAGAATGATATGGCTCTCAAGAATATAGATGCTGCTCAAATGTTTCGAAAGTCTGAGTATGTTCTTTTTTTTTTACAAATGTTGTTATTCTTCTTTAAATAGTCAATTTCTTCAACTAGCCGTTGCTTCACTTACATCTTTAGCCAACTAGATGGATTCAAATTTGAATAACTTCGATGTCGTTTTTGCCGAAAATCTTCCAGTAATCATGGGGCTACTATACGACCTTCATAATTAGTAGGATCCTTTCGGATAAACCATTTCTAATAAGGTAAGTTCATAATGAAGGTTCCTACAAGAGCTATTTCTTATGATTTTATTTCCTTTTGAGAATTAGACTATTAATTATACAAGAAAACAAATCCAATTTGAATTTTGAAATATTATAAAGTTATCATCAAAATTGTTAATCATAAACCTTGAGCTAACAATCTCCCCCTTTTTGATGATGACAAACAATAATAGATATATTTTAAAAATTCAAAGAGATAATAGATGATTTCGAAAGATACATGTGACTTTTATATGTTCAGACATTTAGAAAGAGCTTGTCTCTTAGGAAAGGAACCTATCATTTATATATTACAAATTTTCATTTGTTCAATAACAGAACCAATCAGATATATAATCGAGGCAGCATTGAGAAATATATCATCATATATGCAAAAATATGCAAAAATTAATGCAAAAAAAATATCCACATAAACTCTCCCCCTTTGTCATTATCAAAAGTAATAGTCTAGGGAGGAAGTGAAATAAAACAAAATGGAATAGAGGGAAAGGGTAAATAATGCATCAAACAAAATCATTAGTAAAAATAAGCCAAGCAGAAAGCAAATAGCAACAGAGTTATTAAAGAGATTCAAGGATTCTTCTGAGCAAAATATGCATGTCAAGAAGTTGATTCTGCATGCTATCGATTTGTTCTCGCATTTGTTCTTGATTGGCTTGAATATCCTTCAGCTGTTGTTGAAAATTTGCACTATTTTCATCCTGAAGGGGGATAGGAGTTTGTTGGTTTGGAGTAAGATCTAAGTTTTCTGCTAATCTTTTAGATATTTTGTCTAGCTAGACATTGTTTTGCAATATGTATTCAAATTGATAGGGAATGAAAAGGTGAAACTTAGCCAGTACATACCAATTCAAATTTGTAAAAGGAACTCCATATTGGTTGAAAATTTTGGTGAGCAACATTCCATAAGGTAGGCAACCAGTGGTATTCTTATCATTCCCCTCATCCACCATGAACCTCAAGATCATAGCTAAAAGATTCATTATGTTCCCTTTTAGCAAATTATACACCATATAACTATCCAGCAAGCTGCACCTTTTAACTGAGCTACTCCTGGGAAAAATTGAAGTAGCTGAAAGTGATGCAAGGCATCATGGTATTAAGTCTAATTGTCTACTCCAAGGTCTCCTGTCTTGGGTGTTTTTAGCATGAAGGCAGATGGATTTGACAACTTCAACTAACTCCAAATCATTAACATCCCATTTATGACAGGAAAAATTTGGTTCTCCCCATAGGAGCTACTTCCAGTATATCTCCTAAGATTTCCTCATAAATTAAAATTTCACATTCATGCACCCATGAGACAGTGGCTAGTTTTCCATTAATTTCTTCCTTTTTCATATGTATGTAGAATATCCTGACTAGCTCATCGTATACTGTTTCATTTAATTTTAGAAAATTTTCCCAACTATTGGCATCAAAGTAAGGAGAGATAGGTATACTTATATCATCAAACAGTATGGGAGGCAAGATCTGCCCATCAACTACCTTTCTTTTCTTGTACTGCATTTTATAGCGAACTTCAACTCCCATCGATTGAAACATTTTTTGTGATATTAATGTCTTTCCTTTTCGTGCAACTATTTTTATCTTCTTTGCCCTTTTTTCTTTAGGAATCATTTCTTTACAAAACAACTTATTTCTATCAATGGTTTTTTCAGTCACATGCACTTTTCCCTTCTTTATTTCTTCTCTCTTTCTTTTTTTGGATTCTTTTTCCTCTTTACTTTCAGCATCAAGGTTTTCTTTTTGTTCAGAAATTTTCTTGACTTGCTTTGCAAGACTTCCTCTAGTTCATGTTTGTCTAATCAACCAAGAATGTTCTTCCTATGAATGATCATCATTCATAACCCAGTGCACTTCTAATACTTGGGGCTTAAAGGAAATAAGTTCAGTAACATAAGCTTCACCATGACTATCAGTAAAAGTTAGAGTTTTGTTTTTTCATTTTGATCTGGTTTGTGCCATTGTAAGAGCGATGGATGAGATTTAAAAGATTTGAGATGAAAACATAGAGTTGGGATGCACAGACTCAAGAGCGACACTTCGAAGAACAATGAGGGTGAGTAGGGAAGAGAAGTCTATTTTTGGTATATTAGGTGTTTCTTAACCGTTGATCTCATGTAAAGATGAACGATCATACGCTAATACAGCAAGTGTGATTGTTTGCATATCTTCTGACAAATTCGTATAGCCGCTTGTCAGAACTTCGCACGCGTCTTTAAATTATGAAATGACAAAACAAATGAAATTACCTTTTTAATATATGCGTAATCTTGCTCTATTAAATCGAGAGGAGCATTCTAAAATGAAGGGGCCTTTTAAACTAGAAGGAGTTTCTAAGGAATTAGAATAGAATGAGCCTGCTAAATGAAATGCAAAGACAAGTAATAGAGAACGTTCATGCCGAAATAATATTAGTGAGTTTTCATATACTAAGCTTTTTTCTTAACATGCAAAATCTATATTCAGAGAGCGGCTTAGTGAAAATGTCAGCTACTTAATTCTCAGTATTAACATGCAAAAGGTTAATGATTCCTTCAAAAACATAATCTCTAAGAAAATGATAATTGATTTCTATATGCTTAGTCCTAGAATGATGCATAAGATTTTTAGAAAGATTTATAGCACTAGTATTATTATATGATATAGGAATTGAGAAAAGTTTAGAGAAAAATCTTGTAGTTAATGCTTCATCGATAAGATTTGAGCACAACAACTGACAACTACTATGTATTCTTCTTCAGTCGTCGAAAGCACTATACAATTTTGCTTCTTGTAGGACCAAGATACTAGATATCCTCCAAGCAATTAACAGTGACCACTTATGCTTTTTCGATCGACTTTATCACCTTCATAATTTGTATCACAATAGCCAGCTATGTCAAATGAATCAGTTTTTGGATATCATGGTCCAAATCCATAGTTCTATGGAGATATCGAAAGATTCTTTTGACTGCTTAAATGTGGCTTTTTTTTGTTTTGATTGAAAGGGTGCATAAAGACACACACTAAGTATAATGTCTGGTCTTGAGATTATAAGATATAGTAGTGATCCAATCATTCCTTTATACTTTGTCCCATTCATAGCTTGGCCTTCTTCATCTTTATCAAGTTTATTTCTAGTATACATAGGGGTACCCATTGGTTTGACATTCTCAACATGATATTTCTTGATGAGTTCCTCTATGCACTTGTCTTAGCTAATGAAGATTCCTTTTTTTGTTTGTCTTATTTGTAATATGAGAAAGAATGATAATTCTCCCATCATGCTCATTTCAAACTTTCCCTGCATTAATGCTTAGAATTCTTCATAGAAGGATGGATTAGTAGCACCATGCTCAAGGAACTTGCTTTAAACTATATAGAGCTTTGATTAACTTCATCACTTAATCCGGCTGGTTTTCATATTCAAAACCTAGGGCTTGCTTAACAAATACTTCTTTGTTAATGTAACAACTTAAGAATGTACTTTTAACATCAATTTGGAACAACTTGAAGTTTCCATAGCATGCAAAGGAAAGTAAAATTCTAATCAATTCCAATCTTGCAATAGTTGCATAAGTTTCATCAAAATCTATACCTTCCTGTTAATTGTAACCTTGAGCTACAATTCTAGTTTTGTTTCTTACCACCTTATCATTTTCATCAAGTTTGTTTCGAAATACCTACCAAGTCCCAATGATTGACTTATTTTGAGGACGAGGTACTAGATTCCAGAATTAGTTTTTGTCAAATTGATTCAATTCGTCTTTCATTATTGAAACCTAATTTTCTTCAATAAAGGTCTCTTCAACTATCTTTGGTTCTATTTGTAAGATGAGAGCAACAAAGTTGTTCTTGAAAGATGATCTTGTTCTTAGACTTTCAGAGTAATCTCCCAGAACATATTCACGTGTATCAAGAACTCTCCATTCTCTTGGTGTTTTCCGTTTCATAAGCTTCTACTGAGATGAAGGAGCCTGTTCTATTCTAGTTTTAGAAGGGCCTTTTTGATTTTGTAATTATGTAGTTTGATTCTTCGATGTATTTTTAGGTATTATTGGATGCTTTTCATCATCTGAGTCAGTTACTATTGTCGAAGGTAATGCTTCATCAAATACCACATGTATCGATTCTTTTATCTTTTTTATTCTTTTATTATATACTCTGAATCCTTTACTACCTGTGTTATAGCTTAAAAAGATAGCTTCGTCTGATCTCTAATCAAACTTTCTAAGGTTATCTTTTCCATTATTTAGAACAAATCACTTGCAACCAAATGCTCAAAAGAAAGCAACATTTTTCTTTCTTTCCACAACTCATAGGGGGTCTTTTCCAGAATAAGTCTTATAAGACATCTGTTAAGTACATAACATGTCGTAGATATTACTTCTGCCCAGCATCTATGAGGTATTCCACTTTCACACAGCATGGTCCTGGCCATATCAACCAAAGTTCTGCTCTTTCTCTCTATAACTCCATTTTGTTAACACGTCTTTGGACAATATAAGTTCTAAGTTATATCATTGCTATCATATAATTCTTCAAACTTTATATAATCAAATTTTCTTCCATGATTGCTCCGAATTAAAGTGATATAGTACCCTTTTTCTATATGAATTTTTCTGCAAAACTTCTCAAACACTTCAAAGCATCATCCTTTTTTGATAAGAAATAAACCCATGTAAATCTGGAGTAATCATCTACTAGAACGAAACCGTAATGTTTACCACTAAAACTCTAAGTCCTAATGAGACCAAATAAATCCATATGCACAAGTTCAAGTGATTGGCTAGTAGACACAATATTTTTAGGAGGAAAGTTGCTTTTAAATTGTTTACCTTTTAAATAAGCCTCACAAACTTGATTACTTTCGAACTTTAAGGTTAGTAGTCCTTTTACTAACTCGTTTTTAGAAAATTTTGATAGAATGCTCTTGCTGACATGTCCAAATCTTCTGTGCCTAATAAATGAATCATTTTTTAGAGAGACAAAACACTTAACACTTTATGAGGACATGTCTTTCAGTTGAGCACAATATATATTCTGATTTGTAGGACTAACAAATACAATATTATCATTATAAACATCGGCAATTTCACTATAAGATGCATAGAAAATGACTTTGTAACCTTTGTCACATAGCTGACTCACACTCAACAGGTTATGTTTTAAATCATCAACAAAGAGAACATTATCAATAGAGGTAGAGTCAGAATTTCCAATTTTACCAATTCCGGTGACCTTTGCTTTATTTTTTTTGAAAAACCGTAGGGGGTAATTGTTTCACAAACTTTTTGATTCGTTTCTAGCAAACGAAAAAAATAGAAAAATTAAGAGAACCAAAAAATAAATCAACACCAAAAATTTGGTAACGCAATTCGGTACACCTTGCGTCTGCGAGACCCTCACACAGCTTAATAACTTTCACCGAATTATAATAGATCTACCCAAGGCTTTACTGAGCCGACACCACTCAACCCTTGATACTATTCCTTAACCTCACTTTCCGTAAAAAAATTTCACACCCAATAGTACGAACGCCTCATACTAACCTCAACAGAGGATTTTCTCAATCAATTTTTTAACGAAAGAACAATGAACAAATAACTCAAGTACTTAATCAACTAAGAATTGAAAAATAATATACTTGAGACAAAATAAAGACTTCCCTATGTTTCAGCTTCTTGAAATAATCCTTCAATTGAAACGATCCATCCCAACTTCAACTGCTTCAATTAAGCCATATGGAAGTCTAGACAATGGATGGAGACCCATGGTGTTTTCTCATAAAAACATGGCACAACCTAAATGAAGACGTCTTAAAGAAACTGATAGGCTGAACCACTTCACACCGTAGCAAACTCTACTTGTCTTCACCGTAGCATATATCACACAAAAGACGTTGTTCAACTATGTTCTAAAACATACACCCTTGCCTTATATTATTCATTGACAATTAATGCACACGCATTACTATACCACACATTCATTGACAATTAATACACACGCACTACTATGCCACCCATGCACCTGGTTTCCGCACACCACCTTTGCTTCTGTGACTCACTCGCTCATCACCTCACTTACCGCACACCCATATTCACAATAGACTTCTACTATAGATAGAAGACGTAGGCAACATGCATATTGAAGATTCACCGCATCTACTTCTAGTGGACATGTATGACACAAACTCAATCAAGTCAAAAGAGTCCACATTAACCACGCAATTGTAATATCCCAATAACCAAAACACAACAGTCAATTAAAATACACTTCTTTATGCCACACAGTCCCTTATTAACTCAATACCACATATGCACCGTAGATTGAAGATATGCATAAATCCCACATATGATAAGAGTCCCACTTCAATTCAAACATGCACCAACCTCATCCTTTTAAGTTCATCAATCCATATGATAATTCCAATTATCTTATATGTCCAATATAAAATGTCAAAACTAAATAAGGGATATATAAAATATATCCTAAAATTTATCTACAAAGACAACCTTACCTTCGTCTTTTCTTTCAATGTAGTTGAAATGTGATATTTCACTTATCATCTGTCTCGAACAGCCACTGTTAACCATTCATTGATTCTCCCTTGTCTTCATTTTGAAACATATCTGTAGAAAGCATTATCTCATCTAAGGTACTCAAATTTTTTTGGGTCCTTTCAGGTTAGTAATTTGTCCTTTCGATCTCCAAACTTACATCTGAGATAATTTCTTTTTACGAAAATTACAAAAATGACTAAAGTGACCATTACCACAGTAATTGCATAAAACAGATAAATGATAGTTGTTATGAATTTTTCCACTTAATAGGTTCCTGCTGTTTTGGCTATAGTTGTTGTTGGATCTAACAAAGAAGTTTCTGTATGGCCTGATATTGTTATTTTCATTGTATTCTATTTCGGCCTTACCAAAAATGCATTTACCACTACTAAGTCAAGATTCTTCCTTCCATCAATGAAAATTTTCATATCTTTTTCTAGAGATTAGATATTTCTAACACTTTTCTCCTTTTTAAGTTCTAAGGTGGTGACTTTTTTCTCTAACTGTCTTACCTTATCAAAATCATTTTTTAGCTGCGTATTTTCTAATTTAGCTACTCTTTCTTCCAAAATTTCCTTTCCAGAAACCTTTTGCTTATAGTCAACCTCAAGAGATTTTCTTAGTTGCTAAATTCTCATTCGCAGATTCCAATGAATTAATCTTACTCTTCAGAGATGCATCATTGCTCTTGGACTTCTCAACGTCTTTGAAATACTTTACTGTCAACCTTTTCATATAATTCATGATATGCAATTTTCAATTCACCAACTTCAATATCAGAGTCAGAATAATTTACTTCATCATCTCCTAATTCAGCCATGAAGCAAACGTTGTGAACTTCTTCTGACTCTTCTTTTTTCAAAGTTTTTAGAATCCTCCTTTGACCAAGCTACATTCATTGCTTGCTTTCTAGATTTTCTATTCTCTGACTTGTCCTTTTGAAGAAGAGGACACTATAGTCTTGTTTGTCCAGATTTCTTGCAGTGATGCATATAATTTGATTATTTTATGTATTGTTATTACTGCTCCTGCCTTCTGATAGGAACCTGTTGTTTTCAACTTTCTTATTTCCTTCTCTTTTTTTCATCAGCTTCTTTTTATAAAAGCAAACATATTTTATGACCATAAAATTGAACTCGTCATCTTCATCTATTTGTAATTCAGTGTCATTTTCTTCATTGTTTGATCCGTCAGTTGCTTTTAGTGCCATTCCTTTTCTGTAGGAGGATCCTTTATCTCGCCTAAGCTCGATTTCATAGATCATCATATTTTCTCATAGCCAATCGAGTGAAATAGGGTCTAAATCCTTTGTCATTTCTAAAGTTGTCACTTTAGGTCCCCATTCCTTTGGTAGTGACCTCAGAATCTTCATTACTAGCTTGTCATTGCGATATATCTTTATCAAGTTCTTTAAGGCCGTGATGATGTTGTTGAAGTGTCTGAAGAATTCGTCTATAGTCTCTCCTTGTTTCATGCCAATAGTTTTTTATTAATGCACTAAAAGATTTATTCTATGTTTTTTTACCTCATTTGTTCCTTCAAACGTGATTTGTAGTTTGTCCTACATTTCTTTTACTGTAAAATAGTAGGATATCTTTTCATATTCTTCTAGAGATAAAGCATATATCAGGTGATGTTTAGACTTAGTGTTTAGTTGTGTATTTCTCCTATTAGCATCAGCCTACACTTCTACGTTATCGAAAGTGGGAATTGTATCTCCAACTCTAATTGCTTTCCATACTTCAATACCTACAGATTGGAGATATATGGTCATTCTCTCTTTCCAATATGAGTAGTTATTTCCATTGAAATAAGGAGACTTTGAGACGGATTATCCTTTAAAACTTCTCAAGGTGTTTGTCATAATCAATCACGTGTTGTAAAACACAATAAATATGAATCCTCGCTCTGATATCAAATGATAAAGCAAACACATGCAAGAGGGGGTGAATTATGTGTGACTATAAAAGTTGTACAAGTTACTTTCAGTTCAAAAAGAAATGACAGAAGTATGTCTATAATTAAAACAATAAGAGCCTGTTATGCGATAGAAGACTTATTAAACAACAGGAGCCTACTAAACAAAAAGTTTGGTTAAAAACAATTTAAAATAGAAGGTGCTTGTTAAACTGAAAATTACCTCTTGCAAATTGAAAACAGAAGGAGCCTATTATAAAGTGAAAGAGTCTCTTGTTGAAACACACACAAACACACACACACACACACACAAAATATGTTTCGAAAATTTAAAAGTTAAAAGAAGAGAGAGAAGGATGCAGCCGATTTATATTGAATCGAACCCAAGCCTACGTCCAGACTCCAAGCATCCAACTTGAGTGTTTCACTGTAAAAACCAAGTAGTAGTTTGACGAACTTCTTCAAGCTCATGAGTACATATTTTTCAAGGTTCTCTAACCTTCTATACTCGAAGTGTATAACAAGCTTCTAAAATCTTACAGAAGAATAAAATGTAAAACCAAAAGTGTGTTCTCAAATAACAATTTATCTATTGATAGGGTGATTTCACTTTCTAAGGCACAATAAGAATGACATGACTCTCAAGAATATAGATGCTGCTCAAATGTTTTGAAAGTCTGAATATGTTCTTTTTTTTTACAAGTGTTGTTGTTCTTTTTTAAATAGTCAATTTCTTCAACTAGTCGTTGCTTCACTTGCATTTTTAGTCAACTGTATGGATTTAAATTTGAATAATTTCAATGTCATCTTTGCCCAAAATCTTCTAGTCATCACGAGGCTAATATATGACCTTCATAATTAGTATGATCATTTCGAATAAATTACTTCTAATAAGATAAATTTATAATGAAGGTTTCTGCAGAAAGAAAACGTATTTCTTATGATTTTATTTCCTTTTTGAAAATTAGATCGTTAATTATACAAGAAAATAAACTAAATTTAAATTTTGAAATATTATACAGTTATCATCAAAATCGCTAATCATAAACCTTCAACTGACACTTTTACCTAAATCAATCAAATGTAAGTATGCCAGTATTTTTAATCATGAAATCGTCCACTTTATTACGTACAATACTATGAATCTGAACGATTGTATTTACATATGAGTAATAGTTTTGTAGTCGAAGAGTTTTTGTTTTTGTTTTCATGCAGTGGGCATCGAGAATGGGCCGAACTAAACCCAAAAAGCTGGAAATGACGAGAAAGAAAAAGTTTCTAGCTCTCGTTCAGATGCATTCCAAGACAGTTTATGTATTTGCTAGATGATCATGATTTTCAAACTGGAGAATTGCAGATGATGGACAAAAAATTTAATAACAGTTCTTTTTCCTCCCAAATCTTGGATAATATAAGATTGAATTTGCTGTTTCAAGAGTAAGCACTCACTTTTTTTCATGCTCGCTGGAAGTTCAAGTTACACAACTCCAAAGAGATAGAAAGAAGCTAGGGTTTGGATTTACGAGATTTTTGTGTATTATTTATACATAAAAGTGGAGTAATACCTTAAACAATATAGATAAAGTTAAGAGACACGTAATTTTTTATGATTTAAATAACTTTAATAAGAAAAGATGAATATGGGAGAACATGCAATTATGTTAGAGTTCAGGGTTTCAAAGACTATGCGTTTGTGTTCCAATTTAAGGATTGAGGAATAAGGATTCTCAACATTTGAGTTTCAATTTAGATATTAAAATGTAGGTTTTTGTTTTGGGTTCAAGGTGGGTGTTTAAGTGAAAGACACTTCGGTTTTCTCATTAAAATAATCAATCTTAAAATATTTTAATTTATAAAACATGTATGGTATATAAAGATAATCCTATTTGAAACTTTTTTACTCACTTCGGTTTTAGTTTGAAACTTGATCGAGACTAGATTATTAGATTCGAGATTTAATTCAATCAAGCTTTAAGCTGTTCAAATTTTTATCGAGTTTAAAGTATTCAATTTGAACCTAAACTCAATTAAGTTTTGATTTTTGACAAGTTTAAAATTAATTAATTAATTAATTAAATTACTTCGTTTTGTTTCGCATCCTTAAGAAGTTTGTGAAAATTAAAATTTAAAAGTTAAGTATTCAAACACATCAAAGTCTAGGTAGTTTTTAAAAAAGTACTTTAAAGGACAATTAAATTTGGGATTCATTGAATAAAATAATTTTTTCCTAAAAATAGAATAAAATTAACTTATTAATCATATAATTATAGTTCACAATCTTTAAAAATAATCTTGAAAAATCAAAATAATAAAGTCAAAATAGTGTGAGATGAATATATATATAAACGGTCGAATCCATTTTGAATTCGATAAATGCATTGTTTGTGAAGTATGTATTTGTGTATGTCCTATAGATCTATCTGTTGTTGATTGGAAATCCGAAATTGATATTCAAAAGAAGAATTGCTTAATTATAGTATTGATTTCGAAATTTGTATATTTTGTGGAAGCTGTAGGGTTGACCTCCTTGCTTCTCTCATGATATAATCCTTTTCTCGCTAAGCCTCTTTCTTCTCGGTCCACAAAGAAAAAATCTAGGATTGGTACCAACAATTCATCACGGAAGAAAGAATTCATTGAAGGGATATCTATCTGATCCGATCGATTGCATGCATTGTGTCCCAAATTTATGATTTCCGTTGTATTGGTACAAATTCAATCACCTCTATTTTTAATTTAAAATTGGTTGCATGTGCAGCAATAGAACGAGGGGTGTTAAGCTTTTTATCATCTTAGCGTCGAGCTATTTTTTCGCAGGACCTCCCCTACAATATCTTCACCGCAGTAGAGTTTAACCCCCAAGTTCAAGATGAATTGGTGTGGTTCCTCATATATATATATATATAGTTGAATGTAATTATTAATTAAGAATATACGGATTAAAAATATAAAATTTAGTTGTTTAGTATTTATAAATGAAAAATATTTTAAAATTTTTATAAATTCTTAATATTGTTTTTTAAGGATTTGAATTATAATGTAAATAATCAATAACTTTTTATAAAAAGGGCCCAAAACTTAATTATTTCTTATTTTAGCTTCTAATACTTCTTCAAGGGCAGATTCATAAATTGAGCAGTTGTCGCCTTGTAGGCGTAGGACCTGCTTTAAATGCTGGACTTTAATGGAAGAAAATGATATATTCAATTATCATTGCTCCAATTTGTCAAGTTGCTTATTATTTCTGTGTCTGCAACTGTCTCATAAATCGTAATTGCCTGAGCTGAAATGTTTCATTTTCTTCAATCTGCTTTTTCTTTTTATTTTTTAAGAAATGCATTTACAGTAGGAGCCATATTAATAACTCACTTATTGAATTGTTTAAATTGAAATACATGAAGACAATTCACTTCCATACTCTTAGTTTTCATTTTTTCTCTTTTTCCTTCATGTGCTAGCCTTCACATGAGAGTTGAGACCATAATATTTAGTTTATTTATATCAAAATAAGTAAACTTTATACTAAAGAATCGGAAGCTTAATTAAAAACAAAAGCTCAAATTTTCGTAAAATTTTTTATTATAACTTAAATTTTTTTAAAAGTAACAATAAAAATTTCAAATTTTTTAGTTTTTTAAATTCTAACTCGAAATTAATCTTATTGTTATCTTTATTGACGTAATACTGTCACATTTCAAAAGATCCTCGTTAAAATTTGATTATTGAAATCACGTCATTTCATTGCCACATCAAAATTAAAACAACGTAGTTTTAATAAGAGAAAATCACACCCCTTAATCTATAACCTAAATTTATCGTTATCAATCTTCCTTTCATCTATAGATCTTCCACATAAAAACGACAGAGAATGTCAAGAGCTAACGGAAGATCGTTTGGCATATTTCATGACATCTTTGCACGACTCCTGGTTGGGTCGGTTGTGCTAGGCCCAAAACCCATCTTCAAACAACCATGGCTCATCCGGCCCATCAGGTGTCAGACTCCCATGCAAACACAATGATCTATGTAAAG
>JANZLX010000003.1:2236321-2257175 GCA_025531955.1 Erythroxylum orinocense
TATTATAATAAAAATTATAATAATTAATTTAATTTCTATTATTATTATAAAATTTATTATTAATAAATAAGAATTTTTTTAATAATTAAAATATTAAAAAAATCAAATGGCATTAAATGGCCATTTGCACAAATAATGCAAATGGCCATTTGTTCTCGCGTGGGCGAGCCCCCGCGCCCCCGCGAGAATTATGGCCATCTAATGTCCATTCAGCTCGCCCTCGCGAGAATTGATATTTGCGTGGGTGGGACGTACAGGCTCTAACGGGATGAAATTTTTGGTTAAAAAACAACGTCGTTTACTCATTGAACAGAATAAGACAGGGATATCTTGGACAGACGATCCGCGCTCCTATCTCTGACCACAGTCTTGCTAATATTTCCTCAACCACAAGTTTCACCAACCCCAACTACCCATCCTTCTGTATACGTCGCCATCAAACCTTCACTTGATTGCTGTTTGCCCACGTCCCCTTTATATTTATTAGCCTATCTTCTTCTTCTTCTTCTTCGTATCTATTATTCTTATAAAGTACTGCGCCCTTCCATATTTGTTTCTTAACAATGGAGAAGCAAACTGTAATGATTCGATTCAACGGAGCCCTACATATTTATTAAGATTAAACACTACGTACTAAGTTTAAATATTATTCCCGGATGTTAATGTGTCATTACAAGTTTTTGTACTTGTTAGAAAAACATATTCACGTGACTTTTCTTTCATAGAATTTATTAAACTTTGTAAACGGGACCAAATCTTCTCGTCCTTTTTTTTATACCTATCCTGTGTCATTCCATTTAACTCATTTATTTTTGTATTCTGTGTCATTCCATCTAACTCATTTATTTTTTGTAGATCCCACGCGTAAAAGAATGGATCAAGTAAGTGTCACAGAAGTACAGAACAGGTCCACGACCAGAGGATCTGACGCCTTTGTAAACTGAACACTTCATGTTCTTCGCCAATCTCTAATGGCGATTTCAGCCCTTGTTCTCTTAGTTCTCCTTCCGCTCATCGCCCACAAGCTTTACCAACGTCTGCGTTTCAAGCTGCCACCAGGTCCACGCCCGTGGCCGCTGGTAGGAAACCTCTACGACATAAAACCAGTGAGGTTCCGGTGCTATGCCGAGTGGGCTCAGTCCTATGGTCCCATCATCGCGGTTTGGTTTGGTTCGACACTTAACGTGATTGTGTCGAGCTCAGCGTTGGCTAAGGAAGTGCTCAAAGAGTATGATCAACAGTTGGCTGATAGGCACAGGAACAGACCGTCTGCTAGGTTTAGTAGAGATGGCAAAGATCTTATATGGGCAGACTATGGACCTCACTATGTTAAAGTCAGGAAAGTTTGTACTCTTGAGCTTTTCACACCTAAGAGGCTTAAAGAACTTAGACCCATCAGAGAAGACGAGGTCTCTGCCATGGTTGAATCCATTTTTAAGGATTGCAGTAATCCAGGTACGATCTTATATCTAATCCATTTAGTCTTGTTTTCTATTTCGTTTTACTTAGTTTGTCCATTTCTTAGGCATCTCTAACCAACACACTAAAACACTAAATTTGATATTTTGATGTAAAATATTCATTCCAAAAAAGGCACTAAATTTTAACATGAACTGAATAATAATGTACCAAATTTAGTACATTACTATTCATTGTATCATTTTAATGTTAAAATTTGGTGTCTTTCTTGGAGCGATTTTTTTCACCAAAACATCAAATTTATATACTAAAAATTATAAAAAGATAACTTTATCCATTATCTTTTTTAAATATTCCTTTTATATTTTCTCACAATTTGATTTATTTACATAATTTATTAAGTAATTAATTTTAAAATACATATTACTTTACTTAAAATATATCATTATAAAAATTTTACTGAGACATTTAAAATAATACTAATATTAAATATAGTATTAAATTTATTTTTAATATTTATTTTAATTCTTATTTTTTAAGTGATATAAATTATTAATAAAATATTTTAAGAATAAAAAATAAATTTGAAATAAAAGTACATAAATTTAATCTATAATATTGATTTAAAAATTTAAAAATTAAAATAAAATATTAAAAAATATATTTGTTAAATAATATTAATTTAATATAAAGTATATATTAATTAATTAAGAATAATAATTTTATTTTCATTTTTATAAATAAATAAAAATTATTGTATAAATATAAATTAATTTAATTAAATAACTAAATTATTGTGGTATATTATTTAAAAATTTTGGTATAAAAATTTGATATAGAATAACTGGAGTAACACTTAGTGTAAAAAGATTCTTAAAATATACACTAAATTTAGCATAATGGCTGGAGATGGCCTTATGTTTTGCTTGATGACGTAACTAACACAGCAAGTCATAATTCAACGCAGAGAAACAGGGAAAGAGTTTACTGGTAAAGCAGTATCTAGGAGCAGTGGCCTTCAACAACATTACAAGGCTAGTGTTTGGAAAGCGGTTTATGAACTCTGAAGGTGTGATAGACGAGCAAGGGCAGGAGTTCAAAGCAATTGTGTCGAATGGTGTCAAGATTGGAGGGATGCTAAGCATGGGGGAATACGTCCCATTGCTACGTTGGATGTTTCCTTTGGAAGAGGAGGCTTTTGCTAAGCACGGTGATCGGAGAGACCGTCTAACTAGAGCTATCATGGAGGAGCACACACTTGCTCGCAAGAGGAGTGGCGGCGCTAAGAAGCATTTTGTTGATGCATTGCTCACATTGCAGGAGAAGTATGATCTTAGTGAGGATACTATCATTGGTCTTCTTTGGGTAACTTTTCTGCTTCTCAACCCTTCCATTTAATCTTTTCATATAATTGATCTTAAGATTAGAAATGGCTAGTTTGATTGAGTTTGATTATTTGAGATTGAATGGAAGTTCAAATTGGATTGAACTTGAACGGAAGTTTGATGTTGAGTACAATCATATTAAACTGGAATAGGTTCAGCCCTAGTTGGTATTTTGTAAGCCTAACATAGATTTGATGTAACATTTACTTACTGAAATGCTAGTACATTATTGTTTCTCTCTCAATTCACAACTTTTGAAAGTCTGCCATATGATTCTGATGTATGACGGGAAAGTGAAATTTAACTGAGGTGCGTGCCCCTGCCAGTTTCTAAGGCCTACTTAAGTTTGTATGTTGTGGTTTTTGGTTGGTGTGCAGGACATGATCACAGCAGGAATGGATACAACTGCTATATCAGTGGAGTGGGCAATGACTGAAATAATTAAGAACCCAAGAGTGCAGCAGAAGATTCAGGAGGAGCTAGACCGTGTTGTGGGTTCCGAACGTGTCATGGCAGAGACTGATTTCTCAGGTCTTCATTACCTACAATGTGTGGTTAAGGAGTCTCTCAGGTTGCACCCTCCAACACCACTAATGCTGCCCCACCTCGCAAGTACCAATGTAAAAATTGGCGGATATGACGTACCTAAGGGATCAGTCGTCAATGTCAATGTATGGGCCATAGCTCGAGATCCAGCTGTGTGGAAAGACCCTTTAGAGTTCAGGCCGGAGAGGTTCTTGGAGAACGATGTGGACGTGAAGGGTCACGATTTCCGGCTACTTCCGTTCGGTGCAGGGAGGAGGGTTTGTCCTGGAACACAACTCGGTCTCAACGTGATCACATCTATGATAGGTCACTTGTTACACCATTTTAGTTGGAGCCCTCCTGATGGTGTGAAGCCGGAGGAGATCGACATGGCTGAAAATCCTGGAATTGTGACTTACATGAGGACACCATTGCAAGCTGTTGCCACTCCTAGATTGCCTCCGCACCTCTACAGGCGTGTGGCCGTGGACATGTGATTTGTAGTTTGACGGTTGCTTTAGAATTGGTTTCCACTCGCAGGCTGATTTGATTACTTCAATAATTTCAATAGCCTGTAATGAAACTTGTTCATGAATAATTATGAATCTTTTGATGAATTATTGCTCTAGGAAATGTTTGATATGAGGACGTGGAGGACCAACAACGTTATTAAAGGCTAGGATTTGATGAAGGACGACGGATGCCAATAGATGAGGTTGGATTGAGATTATCTGGTTCTAAGTCCGATTTGAGTTCAAGCTTAAAATTAAAATCACATCGTTTTATTCAGTTATTTACAGACTCGAACATTGAACTTTAACGTTAAGGTATTATCCCATATGACATAGAAGCAGGTTGCTGTAACAAACCACTCATCGCTACTACATACATATATACATCTAATTTAGATAAAAATTTCCTTCCATATTTCTAGTAACTTCAACCCTGAACTTTTCTTCTTTGAATGCCCTTCGCACTTTCAGAAGTAGATCAAATTTTGCATAATCTTCAATGACCTGCAACCAGGCATTGCAGTGATTTTAATGCTGAAGAAGCGCATATCAAGATATGGGATTGCTCAAAAAAAAAGAAAAAGGAGGGGAAAAAACTAAGAACTAAAGTGGGGACATCATAAGAACTCAGACCTTGGCCTTGGCTATAAGGATCTCTAAGAGTTCATATGGGAACAATGAGTTGGATCTCTGCTGAATGGACTTAATAGCGTGAACAGCAGCATCTTGGATCTCAGGATCATTTGTGGGCACTGCTCTCCATCCTGTTCCATGGCCATCTGATATAAAGGCCTTCATTAATCATATTGTTTCAGACAAGATTGAGAAGATAAATACAAGCATAAGATCAGAGTTCAGATACATAGTTTTTATATGAAATCTCATAATTTTTCTTCCATTTTTATGTCTTTTGTCAAATCTCAATCCATAATTTAAAGTCTCTGCTTTTTCTCTTTTTATGTGAAATTAGAGTAAAAATTTATCAGAAGACTCTCGTTGTCTCTACTTTCTTCTCTTTTTTGATAAAAAAATTTGATACCATCTTGTATATGGGGTTTCAGAATTTCCCTTTTTTGATACCTTAATGATATAAAATTATAACCACCACTTATGATTTGTTGATCAGATGTCTGGTAGAATTAAACACACTTAAAATCCAGTACCAGCCAAGAAGCAATGTTTAGGTTTTTGGAGTAGCCGAGAAGCAATGTTCAGACAACATTTGCTATACATAAATTGAAGCAGAACAAAACTAAGATAGTGATCAGAATATGAACAATAAGCAGCAGACAGTTAAGAAGTTTCCACTTGCACAAGATCTAATCATAACCTAACGATCCTAACCATGTATATCTAAATCTAGTCATTTAGATCATATATTGATTAGGCTCATTACCTTGTTTGCCACCAAGGTCTGAAGAGGTAAACCTTGCGCCACCTTCAGCATGCTTAAACTCTTGCAACTGCGTGAAGTTCTTCCATGGCTTAACCCAGACTTTAGCTTCACACACCACCTTCTTACCAGCATCAACTGCTTCTAGAGTAAGATGGTATAGCTTACCAGCAACAACTTGTTCTTTTGCTTTCAACACCCTCACAAACTCAAGAAATGCATTCTGTGTGAAGTGAAGTCAAATGCAAAAATAAATTAAACCAGGAGGTGTACTGATATAATCTATTAATATAAAAAACAAAAGAATTCCCACTTTTTTATCTGTATCCCAACTCTTTGAAACACTAGAAAGTCGAAACACAGTAGAAAGGACCAGAAAGAGTCAAGAAGTTAGGTGCACAATAGTTGTACTTTATACAGACATGTAATGGACACTGTAAAGATAACTTAGTGCATAGGAGTAATATATGCCTTTCTATCCCATGTTTGTATGCTTGTGTTTTGTTGTTTCCTTACTCACAAAACGCAGATCCCAGGAGAGGTGATCATAAATTGAGTATTTTGGTTAGGAAATGAAAAAGCTTTTGCTACTAATTAAGAGCGAGGAAGAATAATCTCGCTGACAGCAAAAAAAAAAAAACAGAACTGCACCGAATTTCCACAAGAGGTTGAAACATACCCAAAATCCCATCTCAAATCAATCATGGAACAAAACCCAGAACCAGAATGGAAGAGAAATCTAAAAAGACCTGCTTTTTATTGTGCTCTTGCACTGCGAAACGAGCGAGGCTTTCGATCTCGGCGCTGTTTTGAGAACCCTGATAGTCGCGAACACCTCCAAGCTTCATCCTTATGAGAGAGTCTTGCTTGCATAGACCCACCTCGAGATGAGAGCCGCTAAGCAAAAGCAAGACAACCCAGATTGTTAGGGACGAGTTATTCTTCATCTTTGATTGAATTCTCAGGCAGTTAGAAGGATTGGACTAGTGTCTCTTCGTCTTCTTTTTCCTCTGTTTCTTTGCAAGTTAACTATCTTCGTGGGCTGATGGAAGAACAGTTGGAATGTTAGTTGGTGACGTAACCGTAACTTCAATGTTAAGGAACGGGCTAGTTTCGTGTTGAATCTGTATCCTACTTCACCAATTTCATTAAAAGAGAACATATTATAATAAAGACGATTATATCTGATTATTTATGCCAAACAATTTATTTTGTTATTTCTGTGTCCAAAAATCCGATACCGTACCACCGCAACTGCTGAACCCGAAGCAGCCAGAAAAGGAAACTTCTTCATGCCATCTATGGATGGCATCCACTCCCGAATCGACACAGCCGCCGTACGTTTCTCTTGGCCATGTGGACCTCTAACACTTTATACATTGCGAGGGTGAGAGGTACACTGGGTCAATGACTCTTACCTTCTAAAGGTTTCATATTTTATATTCTTTGTTCACTTCTCTCTTCAAAGAATTCTTCTTTTTGTTATTAGGTACTCGTAATCCACTTCTTCTGCTCTGTTTTTACCTTCTTGCTTTCCATCTTCCTTGGAACAAGGAAATAGAAAAGAAATTGTTTTCACAAAAAGGCTGGAATTGCATACAGAGATAGATAGATAGATAACAAGGGCTGACATGGGGTTGGAGATTGTGGAGCCAAATACATGTATAAGGGGTTGCTGTACTAGCAAGTCCATCCCTCTTCATCTCCTTCCTTCTTCTTACTCACTACACTCCCCAATTGCCAAAGGTAACACCCTTGACTACATCGTGTCTGCAACTTTTTTTTTTTTCCCCCCCATCTGTGCTTTTCTCTTTCTTATCTTTTTTTTTATATATGTTTAGGACTGGTTTCTCTATGTGCAGAGGCTTAGAGTGTAGTGGTTTTTTTTTTCCCACCTGTGGTTTTCTCTTTCTTTATCTTTTTTTAAGTTTAGGAGTGGTTTCTACGTGTGCAGGGGCGCAGAGTGTAGTGTATGAAGGATTTCTGAATGGGAGGAAAGTTGCAGTGAAGAAGCCTGTCTTGTCTACTTCTGAGGACCTTGACAAGTTCCATAAGGAGCTCCAACTCTTATGGTCTCTGTCTCACCTGTGATGCACGCCTTTGGAACTGTTGTGATAGTTAGAATTCATTCTTAACCTTTTACTATTTTGGAATGCCAGCGCTTTGTTCTATTAAGAAAATGGTCCTGTTATGCTTAACGTGACCAAAACATATCATCTTGGCTCTTGATTAGTTTTTTACATTAATCAATTTCCTTAGTATTTGTGCTACTGAGTTTAAGTAGTGTGAACATGATCTGCTTTTTTAAGTTCTGCTAAACTAAATGATGCAAGATAAAATTTGGATCTGTAAACTAATTAAAGAATGTGATGCTAGTATATGATGAGATTGTAGGTTTCTGAGACTTTGTTTTCCTGTAGCTATTAGCAATGTTCATGGATGGATCGTTTTACTTTAGTTTTCTATTTTTTTTCCATGGGACATTGAAGTGCAATAGATCATCCTGGCATTGCCAAGCTGGTTGCAGCTCATGCAAAGCCTCCCAATTACATGTTGTTTTTCGACTTCTATGAATCTGGCAATCTTTCTGGCAAGTTGCACATTGAACAGTGGGGTCTAAGTACTGATACGGTGCTTAGGATTGCTCTCAATGTAGGTATGTTTTTAATCAACCTAAAAAGAGGATCTCCAGATAACTAAGGATTTTGTACGAACTTGTAAGAAGCTTTTGGCACTATAACTGTAGCAGATTTTAATCTAGACTCATAATTACTGCTGATTCAGTTAATTTATGTTGCTCAGTTTTCAATTGATATTTCAAAAATTTTCCTATTCTGTTCTTTTCTATTGGTCTATATTTCTTTCTTATTTTTATTGTCCAGTTTTTGGTCAACTGGAGACTATGAAGGGTTATTTTGGATTATATTACATCTTCTTTCCTCTTTACTTTTTTTCTTATTCCAGCACAGGCTTTGCAATATCTACATCACCATGGAATTGTGCATAGGGATGTCAAACCGGCCAATATTCTTGTAAATTTTTCTACGAACCTCCAGTCTATATTTTTCAGTTGATCATTGATAGACACAGTTTCCATGTAATAAGTGATATGTATGGTGCAGCTTGACAAAAATCTTTTTCCACACCTAGCAGACTTTGGATTGGCCGAATATACGACAAATCTTGAAGGAGTTTCTGTTGGAAATTGGAAATCTGCTGGAAAGCCAACTGGTGGCTTCCACAAAAAGAATATGGTTGGAACGCTCATTTATATGGCACCTGAAATATTGAGAAAGGAGATACATACTGAAAAATCAGATGTCTACAGCTTTGGTATATCTATCAAGTAAGACTGTTGATATTGTAAAAATGCAGTTTCATGGTATAAGATAGTGAATTTAATGGAATAAATGTTCAAAGAGAACAACAACATTCAAAATCATTGAGATTGTTAGTGTTCCATGTTCGTTTTGTTTGTTTCATTTCTTAGCCTACAACTGGGCTCACTCTTTATAGTTTTCCTGGAACTATTTAACTATTTTTCTCCCTATCAATCATGAGAACATGAATTACAACTTATTGCAGTGAGCTTCTTACTGGTGTTGTGCCCTACACTGACCTTCGTGCAGAAGCTCAGGTCTCTATCTCTCTTTCTCAAGCAAAGCACACACAGAATTTCTGTGCTCTGATTTTAACAAGGCAATGGCATCTTTGAATATTTATGAACACATCTTTTGCTATATCATTGTTAATGTTAGTATTATGGTCATTGATCTTTGATGATAGCGTCTAACATTCTTATAATTCGAACGTACTAGGCTTTCGGTACTTTGAGAATGGAACTTCCTGTTTATTTTTGTGACGTCTTTCTTAGTTTGCATCAGTATGTTCAATTTCTGCTTGACTTCTCACCATGGCAGGCCCATACTGTTCTGGAGATGAACTATACTGAGCAGCAACTTACAGCAGCTATAGTGTCGGGTAATTTACGACCTGCTCTTTCCAAACAGGAGTCAGGTGCATCAGCTATCATTCTATCATTGATACAGAGGTGTTGGGATGATAATCCTCAAAATAGGCCTTCTTTTAGTGAGATAATTTTTGAACTCAATCCTTTAGTGGATCAAAGCAAGAAACTGATGGAAGAAAATCATAACCTCAAATCTTCTAGCTTTCCCAGTCATGAGGTTATTGATGTCTCACACCCTCAGAAGTACCAGGAGAGTGTCAACTGGTCCATCCAAGGACAATCCTTATCAAACAGAGTTTCTCTTGCGGCTGATTCTGGTTTGAGAACTTGGCTTGACTCTTCAGCTGAGCCTTTTACTTATAAACCAGTGCTTTCTTGGGGATCCTTTGCTAGTTGTGGGAGAAGGGAGACTATGGAGGATACACACTTTCTAATGCCTCACTTTTGTGGAGAAAAGGATATCCATGCCTTTGGTATCTTTGATGGTCACAGAGGTATGTTAAATGTGGTTTCCAGCACTAACAGTAAGGATGAGGTTTGTGTGTAGCTCAAATGACTGAGGATGTGGTCAGAGATTTACAAGATCATAAGTTTTGTTTATGAAGTCTCTAGTCTCTAGTGAAGTGACTAAAAATGGTTGTATTAATTATAAATAGCTTGTGTTCGGGACACCTTGCACAGTTACATTCTCCTTCAAATTCTCTGATTTAAATTTTTTCGTGCTTAAAATGTCTTTGAGAAGATAAACTGTGGATGTTAGAATGTCTGAATAAAAAAGTGCAAGTCATATGACAAACTATATCTTGGTTGTTCCTCATGCTGGCTAAGATATTTATTCTCCAATGATTACCTCACTGCCCCCATCCTAACCAAACAAAATGAAAAGTACTGTCAGATTCTTGGCAATCACCAATCAGCTTCATTGGATCTTGAAAAAATAGTTTTAATTGGAAATATACTAGTGGACACGATGGATGACTTATTATACCTATTATTTTTATTTTCCTTTTAATATGCATCTTCATTTCTAGAAAAAGTTTCCAGCACATTGTGGGATTGACCAATTTGGATATGAAGAGAGTCCTCAAAATTAGTGTTTCTAATATATGTACTGGTTAGAATGACTCATCAGGAGTTGATTTCTAGTATTAAGATTTGTAATGCTTTTGCTGGACGATGTTTTTGTGATTCACAAACGTGCAGGTGCAGCAGCTGCTGAGTTTTCAGCGCGAGCATTGCCAGGACTGCTACAAAGTTTACGCTTCGGCAGAAGGTATGTTTGAGTTTTGATGTCTTTTGCCTTAACAGTATTTCCGTGGTATGCATTTAACGTCTTTTTTAATCCAGCCCTGAAGATGCATTGCTTGAAGCCTTTATTAGTACGGATGTAGCTTTTAGAAATGAACTAGAGGATTCTCGTTGTAAGTTGAAGGGTGTTCTACAGAAAGACTGGCATCCTGGTTGCACTGCTGTTGCGGCCTTGATAGTTGGAGACAAACTATTTGTTGCAAATGCTGGTGATTGTAGAGCTATATTATGTAGGGCTGGCAATGCCCTTCCTCTAACCAAGGTAACCATATATCAGTTTCTCGTTGCTGACACCTCTTTGATTTGCTTCTATGCCTACTGTATAAAATTTGATATTGGCACATTAGGATCATACCGCAAGCTGCCTTGAGGAGAGGGAGCGTGTCGTTCGGGCAGGAGGACAAGTTAAATGGCAACTCGATACCTGGAGAGTTGGTCCTGCTGCACTCCAGGTTCTTTCCTTACAACTTGTGATGGTTTTTTTAAGTAATCTTGTGATGCTGTATTTGATTGCGTTCTGTTGATCGGTAAGATCCTTTGATCTCCTCCAGTAAAAAGAATATAATCGATGCATTATTTTTCAACAGGTAACTCGGTCAATTGGTGATGACGATTTGAAGCCTGCTGTAACTGCAGAACCTGAGATAACTGAAACTGCAATATCTGCAGAGGATGAATACCTGGTAAGACCATTCTTTTACTGAATACCGAGCAAGGTTTGAAGGGGTGAGAATCGATGCTACCGAAATAAGCTATTCCCATTCGGCCTTCTTACGATTAAAATCCACGAAACTTTTACCTGCATCGACTCTCTGAACTGATGTTATGTCCCCTTCTTTTGCTAAATTTCATAATCAGGTATTGGCCAGCGATGGACTTTGGGATGTTATGAGCAATGGTGAAGTTATAAGCATAGTCAGGGACACTGTTAAAGAACCTGGAATGTGCTCCAAGAGGTTGGGAACTGAGGCTGCTGAACGAGGCAGCAAAGATAACATAACTGTCATCGTTGTCTTCCTGCGTCCAGTGTCTACAAGCGAGAGAATTTACTAGTCGTTCTCAGCTCTTCCAAACTTATGGGAACTGCAAGATGGTGCACAAACAGATGCTGCATCGCTCTTCCTGCTCTCCTGGACCTATATTATTATTATTATTATTATTCATTTTATTCCATACTATAATTGTTTTCATACAATAATTATTTATTATGGTTCCAAATCAAGATTGTAAAATTTAAATTGCTTATTTTTACAGACTATTAGATTCATGATCTTATGTTGTATAAATGTTATTTTAATTTTAATTTGATCAAAATTTAAATAATTTAAACTCAATGGATATCCTCTGAACACACCAAACCGACGTCGTAACGGTACTGAACCTTGTCTATATGAAAAAACTCGTCTTCTTTCTTGTGCGACAACGCAAAGCACAAAACTTTAGACGCAAGAAACGAATACACAAGCAAAACATGTCTTCAGCGGCCATGGTACTAGACCCCAAACCGGCGCCAGAGCTGCCACCGTCGATCTCCGCAACAGGATCGGACCTGCCCTTCGCAAACCTCTCTAATGACGACGAGGAGGACCTCTACAGCCGCCTAAAGTCCCTCCAGCGGCAGCTCGAGTTCATCGACATCCAAGAAGAGTACATCAAGGACGAGCAGAAGAATCTGAAACGAGAGCTTCTTCGCGCGCAAGAGGAGGTGAAGCGGATCCAGTCGGTGCCTCTGGTCATTGGGCAGTTCATGGAGATGGTAGACCAGAACAACGGGATTGTGGGCTCCACCACCGGATCAAATTACTATGTTCGCATTCTTAGTACTATTAATCGCGAGCTTTTGAAGCCTTCGGCGTCGGTGGCACTTCACCGGCACTCCAATGCTCTGGTGGATGTTCTGCCTCCGGAGGCTGATTCGAGTATTTCGCTTCTTAGTCAATCGGAGAAGCCTGATGTTACTTATAATGTAAGTTGAATTTGGGTTTTGGCAAAAAATATTCGAGTTTGAATCGAACGTAGGGTTTTGTTGTATATCAGTATATGGGATTGAAAATGTTAGGGTTTGAAAAGTAGAATTAGAATTTACGTTTCTTTTCCTCTAGTTCTTTTTCCCCTTTCATTCCAAAATCTTGTCTTGAGCTGGTCTCGTAATAAATTATTGGTTTGGGCGGTCAGCTGACGCTTTTTGTTTGATTCCGTTGTGTGATTGCTTTAGGACATTGGAGGATGTGATATTCAGAAACAGGAAATTCGCGAGGCCGTTGAGTTGCCACTTACTCACCACGAGCTTTACAAGCAAATTGGTATAGATCCACCTCGTGGTGTCTTGCTCTACGGTCCTCCTGGTACTGGGAAAACTATGCTGGCTAAGGCTGTTGCTAATCATACAACTGCAGCATTTATTAGAGTTGTTGGCTCTGAGTTTGTCCAGAAATATTTGGGTGAGGTGTGTCTGAGAAAGCACTTAATGCAATCTGCTTTACATACTAACCATTTTATATCTTTGGTAGGGAAATCATGCAATTACAACATATAATGCAAGCATTATACTTCATATTGCAGACTAAAAGTTCCCACTATGGACACGACAAATAGGCATTTGTTTCACAAAATTTTCATGTGTGGGGTTTAAGTAATTGTGATATATTTAACCCCTTTTGGTGCAATCACCATTTTCTATTTAAGGGTCCTCGCATGGTCCGTGATGTTTTTCGACTTGCAAAAGAGAATGCCCCTGCAATTATTTTCATTGATGAGGTTGATGCCATTGCTACTGCAAGGTTTGATGCTCAAACTGGTGCTGACAGAGAAGTTCAGCGTATTCTGATGGAACTTCTGAATCAGGTATGTTCTACGTATTGTTATTAGCCTTTTGAGCATGTATGGAGATCGGGTAACAGAATGCATATAAAGAGGGTCAACTTGTAATTCTTCACCTTAATTTGCTTATAGAAATTTCAATGGGTAAAAGACACAGACCTCCTATATGGTTTCATTTATTCCAAAAGTTATCTTTATTGTTTTGAATTACTAAAAGGAATCTTTTAGTATTACAAACTCTAAAAAAGGACCTTTTGTTAAGTTTGTGTCAATTTTTTTACAGAGATTCTTAATTGATTGATTGTTATGTATCTGATAGTATTTTCATAGACAGTTTACGCATACAACAATCAATTACGTGATTAGAAAAGCTTGACAAATATTTAAACAAATGCCCTCTTTTAGAGTTTCTAATACTATAGGATTCTCTTTAAACAATTCAAAATAAGAAGTTTAATTTTTAGAATAATAAAAATATGGGGAAATCTAACCTTTACTCAAATTTCAATTAGCTCGAAATATGTGAGATAGTATTTTGGGATTAGAGTTGTGTAGCTAGCTTGTGGAGTTCTATTTCTGTTTCTTCATTTTGTTGATGCTGTTAAATCTGGTTTTCCTTTCGGGAATGTACTTTAGATGGATGGGTTTGACCAGACAGTGAATGTTAAGGTCATAATGGCAACCAACAGGGCAGACACGTTGGATCCTGCACTTCTGCGTCCTGGAAGGCTGGACAGGAAAATTGAATTTCCGTTGCCAGACAGGAGGCAAAAGAGGCTGGTTTTCCAGGTAACTTTTCTTTCATGCAGCCTCTGAATTTATCTTATTGGAAGATGGCAATACTTTTCTGGAGGTTATTTGAATGTTAAATGAATTTGTTAATTTTGATTTTATACAGGTTTGCACGTCTAAAATGAATCTAAGCGATGAGGTGGACTTGGAAGATTATGTTTCTCGGCCTGATAAAATTAGTGCTGCTGAGGTTAGTTGAATTCTTTTTTAATGGTGTACATCATAAGACTTTCAATCTTTTCTTTTGGTATACGGGATTTTCGACATTTGCTTGGAACAAGAAGGAAAAAAATGTTTTCCCTCTTTTCTTTTTTAAGCTCTGTATATTCTGCCGACCTATTTTGGGATCATATAACATATAATATAATAATTCATAGGTATATACGTGTTGGTCCTTCGCCAGGTGATAAGAATGTTCGACGAAGGGTTAGGAGCATGGACTTGAATTTAGCCCATTCATATTGTCATTATTCATCTCGTATATGATCTAATATCAAATGTAACGTGTAAAAATTCTCAGCATCTAATTTTCACTCCTAATTGCCCACTTCTCTGCCATTATATTCTCATGTTGAATGTTGAATGTAGCCCATTCATATTGTCATTATTCATCTCATAGATGATCAAATATCGAATGTAATGTGTTAAAATTCTCAGCTTCTAATTGTCATTCCTAATTGCGCACACTTCTGCCATGATAGTCTCATGTTGAATGTATATCTTGTACTCCTCATAACCGCATATCTGTTCACAGATTGCAGCTATTTGTCAAGAAGCAGGAATGCATGCAGTACGGAAGAACAGGTATGTCATACTTCCGAAGGACTTTGAGAAAGGTTATAGAGCCAATGTGAAGAAGCCTGACACCGACTTTGAATTCTACAAATGACCTTGTGTTGATCAAGTTATGTCAACTCTTTGTTCTTTTGGGGGGTGGGGAAGGGGGAAACGACCTTGGATTGGCGCTCAGGAGCAGGTGGCAATCTTGAGATTTGATTTATCAGCGGCATACATCAATTGGTGTTGAAGAAGTTGGGTGGCTAATCCTTTCTTTATTCAATTCTTTCCTTGCCCAGTTTAGGTTGTTCTATATGTACTTTTAAGTTACACGGTCGGACCTCCAACTTCAGAACACTTTTCTACTTTCTTGATGGTTCTTTAGATACTGTTGACATTTAGAAACATCAAAAAGTAACCGTTACCTCTGAATTGTCTCTCTTGTCAATTTCGAATGGCAAATGGTCAGTTATTCTTTCTGTCAATGGTCATTGATTACTGGGTCTTTTGAATTTGATTTAGAGAGGTCTTTGTTTACATGTATTTTACTTGGATGGGCCAACAAAAGATTAACATAAATACAAAAAGGAAGGTTTTGATGATTTTGAAACCTTTTATGTTAGGTAATCTAGTGTCTTTATGCATGAAGAAGATAATCAATTCAGTTGTTATGATTAGAATATCTACTTACTAAATCTTCTTCTCAAAATGGTAGTTAGTGTTACAGCTTGTGGAAGTGTATTCAAATGTTTGATTGGTTAAACTAGACAGTTTTAATGGCTTGAGATATAAAAGGCAGAACATTTCTATTATGTCATCTTTGCTGGTAACTAATTAATATGGAAGCTGGTAAATTGACCATAAGCAATAATTTGGAAACTGAGTTTCACACATACCATAATCTTCTAAAGGTTAAAAGAAGCAAAGAATAAGTATTAGTTGGATGCATACTAGGAGATTCAAGTCCTCATCAAACTTACTTTGTGCTGGATTACCTTTCCATCTTCCAAGGATGCAATTTCTATCTATAGAAGATGCAAAAATTCACTCATGTCTCTATATAAATAACACAACCCCACAGTTCATTTTCACATCCAGCAAGTATTGCAGTCCAATATACATAGCGGAGAGAATGAGGATGGGAATCAATAATACTCCTGAAATCCAGGCTGATCCTGGAAAAGATGCCTGGCTTGATCTTAGGCTATCCAATGATACTCCTGAAGTTGATGCTTTGTCTAAGGAAGAGCATAACAAGCTGGATTTCTTGGGAAAAACAATTCTCAATAGCTTGGAATTGCTAAGTGAGGGTAATGAAAAGAAGTCAGACAGCAGATTCTTCATCTGCAAATTTTGCAACAAGAAGTTCAACAACTCACAAGCATTGGGAGGTCATCAGAATGCCCATAAACACCAAAGGGCATTCCTGAAAAGACAAAATGATCTACACTTGTCCTCTTTTGGACTCATCAACAACGGTTCCTTGTTTCCATTTCCAAACATGGTGTCAGGATTTTCTTCTGATCATGGTCCCGTGCATAGACCTCTAGGAGTTAACGTGAACTCTATGATTCAGAAACCTCCACATACCTCCACTTTGTATGTTCCAAAACCAAAGTATGGACCTGAAGGGTGGTCCAGGTCACCTTTCATGAACCAAACCACCATGGAGAGCAGCTTATGGGCTACGCATGCTGTAGTAGTCCCATTCGTAGATCAGATGGGACTCATTCGTGGGACTACAGCGGACGGTTTTGGCGGTGCTTTTTGTGCCAATAATCTGAATCCTATTGCTAATGGGATCAATGTAAATGCTGGTCTTCCGGGAACTCGTGTTTCTAAAAACCGGAAGCAGAATCATACAGGGGCTGCATTGTCCCTGAAACTAGGACTATGATAGCTTCTTCTTTTGTTTCATTTTCTATGTTATGAGTTTGGTTTCGTTGGTGCAGGGTCACAAGTGAAACAAGAAGAATAGGTGTTGTTCTAGTGTTAGTTTTTACCTACTTCTGGTCGTATTCTCTTGATCCAATTCCAAATAGATTGATGGTGTATTGCTATGAGCATCAATCCGATTCCAAACGCATCAGGAGCATACATGGAAAAACACTTACGATTTTTTTCGCCTCTTTTCAAAGTTTTCCGGAGCAATGAAAAGAAATTTGTTCAATCAAGACTGGAACATGACATAAAAATGCCTATAAAGTAGCTCGAGTTGAATTGATAACATCTCTGAACTTCCTGGATTCAGTTAAGGTTACGCGCAAAGAAACAAGTTGGATTCCATAGCCTGACAGTAATAGCACGGCCTGATTTCAGAAACTGGGCAACGAAAAGAAGCCAATGGCTCAGGAATCATCATTCCATCCTGATTCCAGGCCTCAGATGCGGCAACGTTCTTGTCTAAGAAATAAGGATCAAAGTTCGTGTCAATCTCCATCCCAAAATCATCCTCCTGGTCACTGAAGCTCTCATGTACGGCATCTTCACCAGGATAACAGTAACTAAGTTCAGTGGTACGGCCAGAATCATTATCATGCTCCAAGTTCACATCCGATAGAATATAATCTAAGGTTTGATCATCTAAGCTCAAGTAATCATAATCATCTTAGCTGGTGCCATAATCAACTTCCTTCTCTAGTGAATCAGTAACAAGGATAGGTTCATTGACGAGGAGAGCTTCCTGACCAACAGAATCGTTTATAATCAGCAACTATTAGTAGTTCTGGTATAGCTCCAAGCACCTTAAACACTGTTAAGATTGAGAAAGAAAGATTTTCGTATCGGTGCAAAGGATATCATCACAGTATATATAGTTACCTCCATAGTCCAAATAAGATACAGATTCAAGATGAGAATCCAATTCAGGAGCAGTTTGCTTATTCTCCATATCAGAACTTGGTGACATACTAAAAGGATTAGAAATTCCAGAAATTTGAAGACCGAAAAGAGCGATATCAGAGAGATTATATATAAATTGATCATCAAATTTTGTACTTTTTGATTCACTGTTATTATTGCCATGTTTAATAGAACTAGAACCGGAAGCAGACCTTGTAAGCCTATTTCTTGCTTCTGATATAAAATTTTCCAAGACCTTTACTAGGGATGATAACTCTTCCGTAGATTTTGATCTCTAAAAAACATCGAGATCCCATGAAAACCTCCAGCCACCTTCTCCGGCTTCATCTTTACTTTCATGATCTCACTAACCTCACGTTCCAGGAACCTAATTCCCTCAGAGAGTGAAATTGCCAGTAGTTTAGCGTCATCATCATCCACAGGTTCTATAACACAACTATTTCCAAGGAAGGCGTCTAAAACAGCATCAACAGAAGGGTGACCGAAGCTATAAACCTTCAGCTTTAACGAATCGGGCGTGTTCATGAACATGGCAACTTGAGCATCGCAAAGCATGGCCAACTCTACACACTTCTTGAACAGACCCTCTCGCCTTTTCGAGAAAGTGATACACCTCTTCATCTTCGTCTGTGGTTTTTGCATGGGAAGCTTTCTGGGTTTCACCATTGCAGAGAGAACAATCGCTAGTGAATTGGTAATTACTGTCCCTGTGATGTGATACCATAACATAGTAGACATTTATAAGAAAGGTTTTCCTAGAGTGAAATGGAAAATTGGTTTTCTTGCTAAAATATAATTCTGATAATGTGAAGTGTAGTTTTTCTTTTTTTTTCTCGGATTTCATAGGGTGAAATGGAAAGTTTCTTTTTAATTTTAACACTAAAATTGGATTTCAATTATGGGACTTGGAGTGCATTTTATTTGTTTTTTAATGGATTTCAACGTAAATGAGCTTATTTAATTGTAAAAATGTATGTAAGCAATAACAAATTAACATTAATATTGATATCAACTTCAACTTGACAATTAAAGCTACTAAACGTGCAAAGATGAACATCAAATCCTAAACTTTGATCTTCCAAAACAACATAACCCACATCAGAAAGCCAACTAAAGCTCTGAAACATCCTAAAGGTGAAGCAGAAAAACTCAAACTTTGATCTTCCAAAATCACATACGCCAAATCAGAAAGCCAACCAAAGCTCCGAAACATCCTAAGATGAGCATAAAAACCCAAACTTTGATCTTCCAGAATCACAGAACCCATATCAGAAACCCAACCAAAGGTCCTAAACATCCTAAGATGAGCATAAAAATCCAAACTTTGATCTTCCAAAACCACAGATGACAGAATCAACATCAAAAGCGCCCCAATCTAAGCCCCTCATGTGGCATTCAATCTCCTACCAATTTCAGAAGACAAAAACGCATCAAGACAAGCATACTGAACCTGATCAGGAGTCAACCACAAATTGTCCCACCTACTCATAGTAACTCTTCTGGGCTTATTAACCTCCATCCCCAGAACTTGCTTAACCAACTCCTTCAATCCAGCCTTCTTCAATTCTCTCATTCCCATCTTCTCCGCAGCTAAAACCCCCAAATCCACCATATTCCTCACACTCAACCCATAACCCTCCACGAGCTTTTCATAATCACCCTCAATACCAACCCCCACGAACACAAAATCAGCATTGCAGAGAAACCCAAAAAGCGACTGAGGAACGGTTGGTGAATGCCTGATTTGGTAGACCAGACACCTATGGTCAACGCAGAGCTGGAGAGTGGCAACTGGGTTTTCGACGTTGCGGCTGAAGTTGGGCCGCCATTCGACGTCGAGGCCGACCACAGTGGGGCGCCGTTGAGTGTTGGCCGTGACTTGGAGGGTCTCGGCGAGCCATTGGTCGACGAGGGAAGGAGTGTTGGTGACGAGAGTGTGGATTTGGTGGGTGTAAAAGGTGACGTCGTAGAGGTTGTGGGTGTCGTCTGGTAGTTGGTAGTCTCTAATGGTGGTAGTAGACATGGTTAAGCGATGAAGACCGTGAAGAAAAGATGGTAAAGTTAGGAGCACAATGAACTTCTTCTTCAACACTGAACTTCTTCTTCTTCAACACTTCGTGAAGGTTAAGAATTCTACTTCCTGTTAATCCTAAATTATATAATCTAACTCAATCTTAACGAACAAGTAAGTGCTAATTGTCCTATTATATCACGTCCTGGAGTAGGATTTACTTACCAGGATATGAATTTAAAAAATTTATAAAGGTAAGAATATTATATTTATTAGTATTTTTATTAAATATTTTTATAATTATTTAAATTTAAATATTTAATTTTATAAAAATTAAATTTATAATTTTAATAAAAAATATAATAATAATAATAATCTAATGTTAAATTTTCTATTAATATTAATGATGCAAAGAGTTATATTAAATTTTTTATTAATATTAATGATGTAACGAGTTAAATCATATTAGTATTTTCTTATAATATGTATAAACTTTATTATTTAACAAATTAAAAATATTTATAATTACAATATGACACAAATATAATACATAGTAATTATATACTAAAATATTAATTTGATATAGTTTTTTATGTTCAAAAACTTAATATTATGATATTTTAAAATGTAAAATAATATTATAAAAGTAAATAAATATTAAAAGAATTAATTAACTCCTTTATCATATTTTTTCAAACTTTAAAACATAATTATTCTATAAAAAAACCTAACTTTGAAAATATATAGAATAAAAGTTGAGAGTGAAATGGAGGGCAATATTGTTATTAGGTAAACTTCTAACTTCAAAAGCTTATCTTATAAAATTTTTAGAAATCAGCTTATTAAAATTAATAAGTTAACTAATAAATTATTTACTAAATACGTTAATAATTTTTTAAAGTAGTCAAAAAATTAACTTTTAATATATAAAATAAAAAAATAATTGGTGTTAACGTTGTGTTTGATTTCTGTCCTTATTAGTGAAGACCGAAGACGAAAAATAAAAATTATGTCTCCTCATAATATTTGATTGTTGTCTTTGAATTTATGTTCACCGTCTTCGAATAAGAACCAGCTTTA
>JANZLX010000003.1:2267306-2294018 GCA_025531955.1 Erythroxylum orinocense
AAGTATGTATGATTTTGTTTTTCCACGCATATACAATCGATCCTATGGTATATGATCTGTTCATATTATCCTCACATATTGTGTGTACATGAGGGTCCCCGTTATAAAAGAATTTCTCAGTGTAAGATTAAGGGAAACAGAAAACTTCCATGGATCAAGTAAATAAATTCCATCCGCAAAATTTCAGTTCATGCATAGGTGTTAGAGACACGTTTCTGCTGTTTGTTAGCTATGAAGCTTCTTGAGCGAGCTACCTATCCTTGACATGAAAGCTTCTAGTGTTCATATGTCCATTCATTTGCGAATTGGAATATCATAAGCTCATTAATTTTTCACAAAAGATTCATGATAACTGAAAAATCATTGGTCAGGTTCAGAATTTAAATGCAACTTACAGAACACGCAATGTACGCTTCAGCATGAATCTGTCGGGAATCTTCTTATTTAATGAATTTGATGTTTTGTTGATATGTAATAGATATGTCAATTTTTGGTTAGTGATGTTGGATTTATGCCTGTTTTGAATATGCAGACGGGTAATAGCTAATCTCCTGTGGAAGAATAAACCTCTGGCATCATCTGAGAAGATCTGCTCTTGACATACACTACTGCCATTTTCAATTGAACAAGATTCTTCAAAATGGCGGTAGCCATTGATCAACATCATGGGTTTAAGTCATTTACTCGATCTCAAAGATGCAGACTCCAATCCTTAACTCACTTTGACCAGAATATTATTGACCTCAGCCAAAACAATCTTGCACACTCATGGAAACAAGCATTTGAAGTTGCCAATATTCATAGAAGCTTCTCCACTCCGTGCTTTTCCTCAGCTAGTAGGGCTGGAGAAGAGTTTGATTCCAGACCAAGCGTTGAGATAGTTGGTGGCAATGGAGCCCCACGAGTACGCGCTCTTGTTGTTGAGGCTTCCATAGCTATGGCCTCTGGTGTTGATCCCATACCTGTGTCAAATGGACTGGGTGGTGCTTATTTCTTACAAAGTAGGAACGGGAATAACATTGCTGTGGCAAAGCCAATTGATGAAGAGCCTTTGGCCTTCAACAACCCAAAAGGCTATAGTGGTATGATGCTAGGCCAACCAGGACTGAAGCGCTCCATTCGAGTAGGTGAAACTGGAATACGAGAATTAGCTGCGTATCTCCTTGATCGTGATGGGTTTGCTGGTGTTCCTCCGACGGCATTAGTAAAAATAGCACACGTTGGTTTTCATGTTAATGGCACAGCAACAATTTCTACTCCATCATATAAGATTGCCTCTCTCCAGCGTTTTGTAGATCACGATTTTGATGCAGGGGAATTAGGCCCTTCACGGTTTTCAGTTTCTTCAGTTCATCGCATTGGCATTTTGGATGTAAGACTCCTCAATCTTGACAGGCATGCAGGAAACATACTTGTGAAGAAGCATGATCAGGAAGAAAACTATGCACTAGGTTTAGCTGAACTTGTGCCTATAGACCATGGACTTTGCTTGCCAGAATGGCTTGACGATCCGTATTTCGAATGGCTGCACTGGCCTCAAGCCTCAGTTCCCTTCTCCGAAGAAGAACTAGACTACATTTCAAATCTTGACCCTTTGAAAGATGCAGACCTCTTGAAAGCTAAGCTTTCTTCTTTGAAGGAATCATCTATCAGAGTTCTTATAATTTGCACCATTTTCTTGAAGCGAGCTGCTTCAGCAGGTCTCTGCCTTGCTGAGATAGGGGAAATGATGACTAGGGAGTTGTCGGGTGGTAGGGTGGAAAGATTGAGTTCTCTGGAGAAACTTTGTGAAACATCAAAAGCTCGTATCCTTAATCTGGACAATGATGCAGTAAAGAATGCAGATGACGAACAACGTAGAGGAGGAAAAGAAAATCCCGAAATGTTTCAATTCAATCCCATGATTGAAGTTGTTTGCACTGAGACTCCCGATCTGCCTCAGGAGCTGAACATTCCTCCTGTAATAACTAAACCACTAAACTTCTCATCTGTGAGATCTCTGCCTCAGTTGCATGATGAAACTTGTACTAATAAAGCAACTACTTGTGAAATTGAGGGTGTTTCTCTTGGAGATATGAGCGAGGGTGAATGGGAACTGTTCCTGGAAACTTTTGACAGGCTCTTGGCTGAGGTGTTTGAGGCCACAACGTCAGGAAATTTTCAGACATTCTGAGGAAATTTTCACGACCAGAAACAAGAAGGACAGAGATGAAAATGACTTCATCTCTAGATTAGAGCAACTTGTACATTGCCTTGAAACAATGGTTAGTACAGATTGTAGATAAATGCTTAAGGATGGAAAAAGTGATGGGCAGAAATACCGTCCTCTCCATCTTCTTGCCTTCTATCTTTTAAACTTTCTTTTCCCTTGACATGTATATACATCTCTTCTCCGTAATCGTTGTACATTAATATGCAACCAGTTTGGTGAGCACGACTTATGATGAATATGCATGGATTCATCATTGCTGTGTAGTACCGTACTATTAAACCTCTTCAAATTTTACTCTTTACTTACTTGTTTCGAAGTAATTTTTTATTAGGCTGGTGTTACTTCAAAATTTATGTAATAAAAAATATTTATTAGGTTATATTAGAATATTTTTTTTTTGAGGGGATTAGAATAAAATTTATTACTTACTTAAAAAATATTTATATAAAAAATAAAAGTGTGTTATACTATTTATAAAATGAAATATTGTTATTTAAAATAATAACTATAAAATTGTATTAAAACAAGTTTCTTAAGAATAATTGAATAAGAAATGTGCTATAATAACTAATAAGCGATTTTATATTAAAATAATTACAATTTATTAATTAAGTTTCACAATATATATTATAATCTGACATAATATTTAGTATTTAGTATTACTTAAATATATTTAAGCTAATATTACTTAAATATAATAATCAAAATTATATTATTATTAACGATTATGAACAAGTTATAATTTGAAGGAAAAATAAGAAGAGAAAATAAATTAAAAATGAAGTCGTAAGCTTTTCTTCTTCATCGTCATCGTGTTGGAAGCTGTTAGCTTCTCGTCTCGTACGGCTTCAATATATAGAGAGAGCTATTTAGCACACTCTTCAACAAATTCTCTCATCTTCGCTACTAACCTCTCTCGCTCTCTTGGGGCTTTGTGTGTCTCTCCCTGTGTTTAGCTTAATTTCCCTGTTCTTCAGCAATGGGGAAGAATGTGGTTTCTGATGAAGAAGGTAATATTACGACACTAATGATGTTAAAGCTTGTTGCTTTGCTCCAGAGATTCTTCCTTTCTTTACCGAAACATTTGAATTTCTCTTTTGGGATTTGTTCATGCAGACGAGGTCGAGTACGAGGAGGACGAGAGAGAACCCGTCGATGGAGACGCAACCGGTGAACCGGAGGACGATGAAGACGAAGAGGATGGTAGGGCTCGAATTTAAGGCCTTTTTCTATTCGTTTTTAGGGTCATTAGTGGGGCTCGATTTTAGGGTTTCATTTTATTCGTTTTTAGGGTTCCGAGCTCATATCTTGTCGGAATATAATACGAGGACATGCTTGCTTTCATTTCTCCATGTTCCTATTATACCCGCGTGAATTAGTCTTACTTATTGGTTGTCGTTTGTTTGAAACATATGCCTGGTCAAGTTTGAAATTTATCGTTTGCGAATTGTCAGTATAGACTAATATAATTACATACTGGGTTTGGGCAGAGGACGGACAAGATGAATATGAGAAGGACGATTTTATAGTAGATGATGTTGAGGAAGAAGAAGAACAAGATGAAGAAGAAGAGAGGGTGGAGAGTGATGAGGAAAGGCACAGGAAGAAGAAGAAAAAGAAGAAAAGGTTCTTTTAGTATCTTTTTTGTAGAAAATTCCTCGAGCTTAACTGGCCATCTTCTTGAATAACGGGGGCCTAATCATATGCGATCAAACTGATGAGTTCTTGTCTTATTTATATATTTTCAGAGAAGCTGAGGATGTGCTTGATGAAGATGACTATGAGCTTCTCCGAGACAACAATGCTTTCCACCACCGACCAAAGGTTTTGAATGTTAAAACTCCTTGATTTTCAATTTCTCTTTTGTAGTTCACATATATTGTGTGCCTCTTGCTGATTTTCTGTTATCAAATGGTTCAGGATAGCAAAAAATTTAAACGTTTAAAAAAAGCTCAAAGGGATTCTGATGACGATCGATTTGGACTTTTCGATGAAGAATTTGATGGAAGTGGTAAGGGCGGTCAAACTGCCGAGGAGAAACTTAAGCGGAGCTTATTTGGTGATGATGAAGGTGAGGCATTTATTTCAAGTTTGTTGTTCATTCTTGATTGGTCGTGGGTATATGTTTCAAGAATTTATAATGCCACATGATATCCCAGGAGTGCCGCTTGAGGATATTGCTGAAGATGAGGAACAAGCTGAGGAAGAAGAGGATGGAGACCTGGGGGAGGAGGATGAAATGGCAGATTTTATCGTTCATGAAGAAGAAGTTGATGAAAATGGTGCTCCGGTCAGGTATTAATTTTATGGATTATGTTGGAAGGGCAGTCTGTGATCTATGCTTTAATCTTGGTCTCTTTAACTGATTTGCTCATTTCTGTAGGCGTAAGAAAATGAAAAGAAGGAAATCCAGACAGGCTCCTGGAGTTTCATCTAGTGCACTGCAGGAAGCTCATGAAATATTTGGGGATGTTGATGAACTTTTGCAGCTGCGGAAAAAAGGGCTAGAATCTACTGAATGGAGGGAAAAGAGATTGGAGGACGAATTTGAACCAATTGTTCTTTCTGAGAAGTATATGACAGAGAAAGATGAGCAGATTCGGGCAACTGATATTCCAGAAAGAATGCAGGTTTTGATGACATTTCTACTCAGATTGATACTTGAGTGCAATATTTATCTAGGTACCTTGCTATGTGTAGGCACCTCTTTATTGTCTGTTTCTTTTGATCTTATGTAGATAGAGGAAGAAAGCACTGGTTCCCCTACACTAGTGAGCAGATCAGATGAAAAAGAATGGATTTACAAACAACTTCGTGATTATGCAGTTGCCTTGTTTGGAAAGAGATATGAGAAGTCTTCTAAACCCGAACATGATGTGCCTTTGCCTATCGACAAAGAAGAGATTGCCCAATTTTTGGAACTACACCACGTGCAGAAGTTGGATGTTAGTGCTTTATCTATTGCATTCTAGTATGTCATTTGGTTTCATTTTACATTTCTTTATTGGTATTCATTCTGGCTTTTAGATCCCCTTTATTGCCAAGTACCGGAAGGAAGTATGTTCAAGTCTGTTACAAGAACACGTCTTGGATGATGAGCATCAGGATAAATCTGACAGAAATCCTATGCTCAAATGGCACAAGGTAAGAAAACTTGTCATCTGTTGATATCTTTGTTTCATTCCCTACCAATTAAGATTCATTAAAGAACGAAAAATTTCAATTCTAATGTACTTGTTTGTAGGTTCTTTGGACGATCAAGGATTTGGATAGAAAGTGGCTACTACTTCAGAAACGGAAGAGTGCTCTCCATTTGTACTATAATAAGTGTTTTGAAGAAGAATCTCGTCGGATATATGATGAAACGAGACTTAATTTAAATCAACAACTCTTTGAGTCAATTATTAGTTCACTCCATGTTGCAGAATCAGAAAGAGAGATTGATGATGTTGATGCAAAGTTTAACTTGCATTTCCCACCTGGCGAGGTAGGCGTAGATGAAGGACAGTATAAGAGGCCAAAGCGGAAATCCCGATATAGTATTTGCAGCAAGGCTGGCCTATGGGAGGTGGCAAACAAGTTTGGATGCAGTGCTGAGCTTTTTGGAAAGCAGTTATCAATTGAAATCTTAGTGAGTCTGCGTAGATTTGTGGTTGTTTCTGTAGTTTATGGAGGCTTGATTTTCATGTTACATGAAATTGTATGGTGTCAAATCTGCATAGATGTGTGGTTATTTCTGCATTTTATGGAGGCTTGATGTTCTTGCTACACTAAATTGTACGGTGTCAAGTCTTCATAGATTTGTGGTTGTTTCTTTATTTTATGGAGGCTTGACTTTCTTGTTACATAACTTGCAGACCCGTGGTTGTTTCTATATTTTATAGAGGCTTGACTTTCTTTTTACATTAAATTGTAGGGTGTTGATACTACGGATGCTAAGGAAGCACCGGAAGATCTGGCTTCAGATTTTACATGTGCAATGTTTGAGACTCCTCAAGCAGTTCTTAAAGGCGCCAGGCACATGGTATGAACTTCCTTCCTCATGTTTCCATCTGCTGGTACAAAAGATATCCCGTATATGCTTTTTATCACTTCAAGTTTGTGAGATTGTTTACCCAATTTCCTTCTCTTGCTTCTTTTTGGATTGCCAGGCAGCAGTTGAGATAAGTTGTGAACCACGTGTGAAAAAACATGTCCGTAACTATGTAGAAGATGTTGTAGTATCCACTACTCCAACTCCAGAGGGAAATGTTGCTATAGATTCTTTCCATCAGTTTGCAAGTGTGAAGTGGCTGCGTGAAAAGCCTATCAAAATGTTTGAAGGCGCACAATGGCTCCTAATTCAAAAGGCTGAAGAGGAGAAGCTTCTTCAAGTCACTATTGTGCTTCCAGAAACCTCATTGAGTAAGTTAGTTGGTGAACTAGAGGAAGTTTATCTTAGTCATGGGGTTAGTAAATCTGCTCAACTCTGGAACGAGCAAAGAAAGTTGATACTGCAGGATGCACTCTATAATTTTCTGTTGCCTTCGTTGGAGAAAGAAGCAAGATCCTACCTTACAAGCAGGTCTAAAAATTGGCTACATTGGGAATATGGGAAAGGTTTGTGGAAAAGAGTTTCTGTGGGGCCATATCAGCGGAAAGATAGCGATATTGCATCAGATGATGAAGCTGCACCGAGGGTCATGGCTTGCTGCTGGGGACCTGGAAAGCCAGCAACAACTTTTGTGATGTTAGATTCGTCGGGGGAGGTTCTGGATGTTCTTTATGCTGGGTCCCTTACTTTACGTTCTCAAAATGTAAACGACCAGCAGCGCAAGAAAAACGACCAGCAGCGTGTTTTGAAATTTATGATGGATCACCAGCCGCATGTGGTTGTTCTGGGAGCTGTGAATCTTTCTTGTACGCGACTGAAGGAGGATATATATGAAGTACGTACAAAAAGTTTAACTATTACTTATTTGATAATAGTTTGTTCTCTTGAAATATTACCATTTCTGTAACATGAGCAGAATTTTTGTGGCTTATGCTGCTATCTGACAAAATATTTTGTCACTAAGCTAATGGGAAATAGAGCAGTTAGACTTATGGCTGCTAATTTAATTGTCTCCGGCGCACTATCCTTGAGCAACTAAGAACTAGACTTCATGGTCGTGGGGAGTGGTGTTGCAAGCATTAATACCATATTTGGTAGACAAATGTTCTTACTCAATTGGGGATGGATCTATATCATCCTGTGTGGCCGGTGTGGCTGGAATTGTATTCATGGCCTTCAAGTGTGTGAACTGGAGATCTGTCAATTCCTGAAGTTTATTGCAGCTTTTTCTGTCTGCTGTCATTTTGTTATGTGATCACCTCATTGCTCGACCATAGGCAGTTGTTATTAGTTTCTTTCTTCTTTTCTCTTGGTCCATTGTGGGGTTAGTACAGAAATCATTTTCCTCCTACTCCCCTTGATGAGGTTGGGAGGAGGAAGTCTGCGACTAGGTTCCCCCAGCTATCTTCCACTGTTTTATTCTTGTCACTTGTAAATCATTTCATCTTTATCTTACTCTTCTTCTGTTTGACCTTGCTTTCATCAGATTATATTTAAGATGGTGGAGGAAAATCCTAGAGATGTTGGACATGAGATGGATGAGCTAACAATTGTCTACGGAGACGAGTCTTTGCCTCGTCTCTATGAAAATTCTCGAATTTCTTCTGATCAGCTACCTGGGCAGTCGGGTAATGAATCAAGTTTCTGCTGTTTGTGGTCTTTATGCACAGGCTACTGCTATTGTTAACCTTGTTTTCTCCTGTGTTGTTAGGCATTGTTAAGCGAGCTGTTGCTCTCGGGCGTTACCTTCAAAACCCTTTGGCTATGGTTGCAACACTGTGTGGACCTGGGAGGGAAATTTTATCTTGGAAACTCAACCCACTAGAAAATTTTCTCACCCCCGATGAAAAATATTCAATGATTGAACAGGTTATGGTTAATGTTACAAACCAGGTGGGACTTGATGTAAATTTGGCTATAAGCCATGAATGGTTGTTTGCTCCCTTACAGTTCATTTCTGGGCTTGGTCCGAGAAAGGCAGCATCCTTGCAGAGGTCCTTGGTGAGAGCGGGGGCAATCTTTACCCGGAAAGACTTTCTTACTGCCCATGGTCTTGGGAAAAAGGTCTTTGTTAACGCAGTTGGTTTTCTACGTGTGCGGCGGAGTGGACTGGCTGCTAGTAGCAGTCAATTTATTGACTTGTTAGATGATACAAGGATACATCCAGAATCTTATGCCTATGCACAGGAGATAGCAAAAGCTGTTTATGAAGATCACAATGGTGAAGCGAATGATGATGATGATGCATTGGAGATGGCAATTGAGCATGTTAGAGATCGGCCTGCTCATTTGAAAGCTTTTAATCTGGATCTTTATATTAAAACTAACAATCGTGAGAATAAGAGAGCAACTCTGGAGGATATAATTCGTGAATTAATACAAGGTTTCCAAGATTGGCGTAAACAGTATAAAGAGCCGACTCAGGATGAAGAATTCTATATGATTTCTGGTGAAAGCGAGGAAACCCTTGCTGAAGGCAAGATTGTTCAAGCCACCGTTCGCAGAGTGCAAGGTCCAAAAGCAATATGTGTACTGGAATCTGGATTGACAGGAATGTTGAGTAAGGAAGACTATGCAGATAATTGGAGAGATATTCCTGAGCTAGCAGACAGGCTACATGAAGGTGACATACTCACTTGCAAGATCAAATCAGTACAAATGAATAGATATCAGGTATTCTTAGTCTGCAAGGAGAGTGAGATGAGAAGTAACCGATGGCAGCAGGTTCCAAATCTTGATGAATATTATCATGAAGATAAAAGTAGTTTGCAGACTGAACAAGAAAAGGCTCGCAAAGAGAAGGAGCTCGCAAGGAAACATTTTAAGCCCAGGATGATTGTTCATCCTCGCTTTCAAAATATAACAGCTGATGAAGCAATGGAGGTATCTTGTTCAACCATTGTGGTTGGTTTACAGAACTTGTGTTAGTTTTGATGAATCAATGACATCGACGTTGATGAGACGTTTAAATTGGTTGTGGCTTTTAATAAAGAATGCTAATACTAAGATTCTTCCACTGAACTAATATTTTTTAGAAATTTGATATAGGAATGAAGTGAGTGATCTGTTTATCAAGTTGATTTAGAGCTTAGCAAAAATAGAACTTTCTTTTTCCCTTTGCAAGAACCTTTTTATTTATATTTTGAATTATCATCTTTATATAGCATCTGAAAAACAATTTGCATTTTGTATATGTGCAAGCTATTATTCTCTCTGTTCATTTATTAGAACTTATTTGTTGTGTGAGAATTACTTAATTCTGATTTTGTTCTTTTACCTTATTTTCTTTTAACATTACATCTGGCAGTTTCTATCCGACAAGGAACCTGGTGAAAGTATTATTCGTCCTAGTTCACGGGGACCTTCTTATTTGACCTTAACTCTTAAAGTATATGATGGTGTTTATGCTCACAAAGACATAGTTGAAGGGGGTAAGGAGCACAAGGACATTACAAGTTTACTTCGTATTGGGAAGACATTAAAAATTGGCGAGGACACTTTTGAGGATTTGGATGAGGTGGGTTCTGTTTCACATTAGAACCTTTCCGTGAGCAATCTTGGGATTCTTGTTTGACAATTTTTGGTGACGGCACATGCCTTTGTCATGAAAGAAGTGATTCCTTACATTTATTTACTACCTTGAAATGCAGGTAATGGATCGGTATGTTGATCCCTTGGTGAGTCATCTAAAGGCAATGCTAAACTACCGCAAGTTCAGAAGGGGAAATAAAGCTGAAGTTGATGAACTGCTAAGGGTTGAAAGGTTAGAGTATCCTACGAGGATAGTTTATGCTTTTGGTATTTCTCATGAATATCCAGGCACCTTTGTTCTGACTTATATAAGGAGTACAAATCCACATCACGAGTATGTTGGCCTATATCCCAAAGGATTCAAGTTTCGCAAAAGGATGTTTGAGGACATTGATCGACTTGTGGCATATTTTCAGAAACATATAGATGACCCACTGCACGAATCTGCACAATCTATAAGATCTGTTGCTGCCATGGTACCAATGCGGAGCCCTGCAACTGGGGGCTCTTCTATGGCCAGTGGTTGGGGTGGTTCAAGCAATGAAGGGGGCTGGAGGGGCCAGTCCTTCGATAAGGGTCGATCATCCTTGCCTGGATCTAGGACAGGTTGATGTGTCTGACTTTTTCACCCGTCTATGGAATGTTTCAGTATCAATTCAAAAAGTTGCTATTGTATATCCTTTATTGCTTTATCTAGATCAGGTGTTGTGTTCTGCAACCTCTTGAATGGCTTTGCAAAAAGGTTTTGATTGCTTTCTTGAGGTCTAATTTTATGTCTTACGTGAATGCCTGCTTACATGCGTTGCAAGTGCAATGCTAGCTTAAAGTAAGTTACAAATATTTCTGGAATAGGTTTACAGTGAGGTATGGTCAGCTTCCTCTTGTACACCTAATTTGTAATTGGGCATGTCACTGAAATCATAAAATTGCAAATTGAGCTTTGCGGGTTTCATGTCTTGGATTTGTCATTAAAGATTTGTTCATTTTTCGGCATCTTTGTGTGCCTGTATGCCTAATTTGTCTAAAGCAGCAGTTAAAAGATGGATCATGTAAACTCAGATAGGCACCAGCTTATGATCTGAATTTTGAGAGTGAAGAAACCCTTTCATTTCTTTTATTCTGTTTGATGTCTTCTAAAGATAGAGTTGATTTAATTAGGCTACTATTACCCCTTATATGGCTATTAACAGAATATGTTCTCTGAGTGAATGTCATAAGCTTTTCAATGATAGTTTGATTCTCTAAACTCCACGTTTTCATTTGACTGTTGGATGGTATATCTAATTGAAGTTCAAGGAAGTTATCTGTTTCTTGTGTAAATATTTTGCACAAGGGCTGTGTAGCTTTTGTTCATGCCACTACTAAGGCCGCTGGATGACCTGCTAATGGAATCAATCCAAATTTTATAACATTCCCTTTCCGTGTGATTTTGCAGGTCGGCATGATTATAGTGGCAACAGAGACAGTCATCATGGTGGGGTGCCAAGGCCATCTGGGGGACGAGGGCAAGGCCGGGGCTCCTACAACAGCAGGGTGAATAGCACTGGCAATGAGAGGCAGGATTCTGGTTATGATAATCGCAGAGAAGCATTCTCTGGTGGTGGTGGTGGTGGTGGTGGTGGTGGTTGGGGCAGTGGTGGAGATACCACTGGATGGGGACAAGGAAATGGTGGGAGGACTGAAAGTGAGAATTCTGGGTGGGGTAACGATTCCAAGAGAGTTTCACAGGCAGGCTGGAGCGAAAGTGCAGGTGGTGGTGGCTGGGGTGACTGGGGGCGCGGAAGTGGTGGCAATGACGCTGACACGGGGAATTCCACGGGATGGAGTAGTGGTTCCAAGAGAAACTCCTCACAGTCACAGGCTGACAACGGATGGTCCGGAGGTCGTGGTGCTGGTGGTGGTTGGTAAAAGGCATGAATTTTCAGTAGTTTCATAAGGATTAGCTGCAGGGAGTTGATAGAAACTGTAAAAACCCTCTGCTTTATCTCATTCCTGGAATTACTGTTTTTGTTACTTTGGGGGATGGAAGGGTATATAAGTATACCTCCTCATGCTCTCATCATCTCATAGTCTTTCCTTCTGTGTAATCACCAATTCCAGTTTTTCACACTGGTTGATGGATGGAAGAAAAAGATTAGGAATATTATTTGATAGATTAATTAAGCATATTTGTGTATATTTATTTATTTATTTTATCCATCTTGTCTCCAACTTGATTTAAAATATTCCTAAAATGTCTAATTCGTTAAACCAAAGGAAGGGAATGAAAAACATATATAGTAAAAAAGACAACGTTAGACTATAATGAGGACTCATTTGATTTTGTGTCCAAACTTGGGGTGACGGCCCAGCCCTATCAGGCAACTTTGTTGGAATGAAATTGATTCAGGGCTCTAAACTCAAAATCTCAACTGGGTAAGGATCCATGCCCGAGTCGACACAACTTTCTGTATATAAAAGAGGTGTGAATTTAGGGTTTATTGGTTTTTTCTTGTTGCTTTGAGTGCGGGAGTGTCCGTAGAAAGAAAAAACCTAAAGAAAACATGACTGCTCAGACCCAAGAAGAGCTTCTCGCTGCCCATCTTGAAGAACAAAAGCTCAACGTATGTGCTTGATTGATTTATTATGTATTTCGTTTTGAGTTGTCAAATGTTGCTGTTTGATGCGAAAAGTTTAGGTATTCCCCATGAAAGGTCGAAGATCATGTGCTTACTCTTATTTAATCAACTTGTACGTTTTTTCTGGAATATCGGGGTTGTATTGTTCATTTGCATACTCTAGTCGGGATAAAGGTTTCTCCTTTAGTCACTTCATTTATCATGAGCTGTTTGTTAATAGGATTCTCAAATTTGGGAATTTTGTGCCTGGTATTTTTGTTTCATCTTGTTTTTCTTTGTACGCATTATGGTTGATGTAAAGACTTGTTGTTTTGAAGTCAAATTAGAATCATGCACTTCGTGTGTACTTTTGTGCTGCTTGTGGTTCTTGTCATAATCTTTAAGGGGGTTAGTTTTCATATTATTACATCAGGTTTGTTCCCTGGCTCTGAATTTCAATCAAACAGTGTGTTTGCAATCCAAAAATTTATTCTCATGGCCTGTTGTGGCTTTGTGAATTACAACTTTCCAGCCCGATGAGCCAGTGGTTGAGGAGGAAGACGATGAAGAAGATACTGATGAGGATGATGAGGATGATAAGGATGATGAAGATGCTGAAGGTGAGGACATTGTACAATGGTTTTTCCAGCTTAATTATGGTGCACCCTTTATATAATATTGTAGGATATAAGTAGTTTAGTATTGCGTTGGGTATTTCTATATGATGTAGAAGATTAAGATTTATGCATTTCATCCTTTTCAAGTATATACTGAGAAATTATTGATTTCTTAACTGACCTTTTATATATCATAAGAATAATAATAATTTGGTTAGGTGGGGAAAGAACTAATTACCTGTGATGCAGGGCATGCTTTTGTAGAATCACCTCGTTTTCTTTTCATTTCTTTTTTTTTTGGTAAATAAAATTGAGGGATGTCATGTCTAAATGAGTACATATTCTCATATGTTTGTGAATTAGATTAAGTGAATGAAGGTTTTGACTGATTTACTACCTTTAGGTTGTGTGTAGTTGGTTAATTAACTTGTAGCAATTTTCTTTAGAGAAAGGAGATGCAAGTGGTCGATCTAAGCAGAGCAGAAGTGAGAAAAAGAGTCGTAAGGCAATGTTGAAGCTTGGAATGAAACCAATCCCTGGTGTTAGTCGTGTGACTGTCAAAAAGAGCAAGAATGTAAGTATTCAGTTAATTAAACTGATTTTATTTGGTTGTAGTTGCCTCGTTACCTCCATTGTTATCTAGTCTTGTGCTCTAATGTTATCTTCATTTGATTTTGCAGATCATTTTTGTTATCTCAAAACCAGACGTTTTCAAGAGCCCTACTTCAGATACATATGTTGTCTTTGGGGAAGCCAAGATTGAGGATTTGAGCTCGCAACTCCAAACTCAGGCAGCAGAGCAGTTCAGGGCTCCTAACGCAAGTACTGTAGTATCAAAGCCCGAGCCATCAAACATTGCTCAAGATGATGAAGAAGTAGATGAGACTGGTGTGGAGCCCAAGGATATTGAGTTGGTTATGACCCAAGCTGGGGTTTCAAGATCAAGGGCTGTAAAAGCTCTCAAGGCTTCAGATGGTGACATTGTTTCTGCTATTATGGAACTAACAAACTGATTTGCTGCTTCTGGGAGGTGATGTATGGTTCGTCCTGCTATGTTTGATTTGTTTCGATGCCCGAGTCTAAACCATGTTACTTTTTTGGTTTGAGGTTTTGTATTCCTGTCTAATCTTATTTGTTTTACCTTTAGACTTGCTATTGTTCCATTATCTAGTTAAGATACTATGTATGGTGTGTTGGCCATACTCAACTTGCTGTTTAAGTATGTTGATGAGGCCATACTCGAAATTACATTTACACAGTTCTTTCTAGGTTCTTGCGTACACATTTCCCAGCTCTGCCAATTTGTGGTTATGTTCATGTGCGTCATTCCAAAAATACCGCAGTGCCAGTCGTTGATGGTCATTGCGAGACATCAAAATCAACCATTTATTAAAGATAGATGACTTGTTATTCATTCTTTTAGGAAATGGAGTCTCAAGTTTAGTAGTTTGCAAATTTTAAAATCCAACATCTTTGGAAAGAGATTTTAATGGATATACACAGAAAATTCTTTCACATAAATCATTCAACAGTTTCATGTTACAATCTGAAAAAGGATTGTTGCAAGCTTATTTGTTCAAAGGAGAAATAAATAATCAACTGCCAAGGTGTGTCTTGTGCACTTCAAAAGTGAAACTATTTTAAAGCCAATGGCTGCATAATTGGCAAAAAACCATCATACACGCCTTCTGCAAGGAAAAGAAGTTGATAATACCAAAGTCATTTACACTAAAAGCTGCAGATGAAGTACAAGAGGCCCTCAATTATTGCTATCAAACAACACTTAAAACTTCAAAGTTTCAAACCATTTTTCACTCCAACAATTTGCATATAGACCATAATGTTGGTACCAGAGTTGTTTCCTAATAGACAAAGGAAAACATGTTCATAAGATGTTGACATCCTAGTCAAAAGGCCATCCTGAATATCCCACATGGGGGTTATTTTCATGAGCAGCAGTTGAGCTGCTTCCAGTAGAACCATCTTGATTAGAGCCAGAGTTAGATGATCGGTGGAAAGGCCACAAGTAAGAGAATGGATTTCTTCTTCCTTCCCTACCGTTCTCCCTTCCGCTGTAATTGCTGCTTCCGCTATGAGATGTTGAACTCTGGAAACTACGGCTGCTGTTTGCTCGTTGTGGGGGTAACTCTTGGCGACAAACTGGGCACGAATTGTGCTGGACTAACCATGGGACAATGCAATCGGAGTGATATATGTGGCTACAGGGCATTTGCCTTGCTTCAGACCCCAACTCAAATTTATCTTTGCAGACTGGACAGTGAGAATCAGATCGAAGGTGCCTTTGCGAGATCTTTATAGTAGGCATTGCATCAATCGACGATCTGGTTGCTGGGGGAGGACCTCGCCGATCACCAGCTGAAAGCTGTTCAAACAATTCATCCAGTCCAGGGCCCATAAAATAATCACCAACATTACCCCGTGCAAAGGCAATACCAGGTGCCCCAGAAAACAGAGCTTCAAACCCTCCATTTCCAGACAGCCTCATTGGAATTTGGCCGCCAAAAACCAACAGAGGGCTAAAACCTGAATTATGTTCAGGAACTGAATCTGATCTCCCTCTGATATCTTGGCTATAACTTCTGTCTGCCAGTCGCTGCCGCATAAATGTTGAGAAAGCATCCATAAGCTCAAATCTGTGATCATGATTGTCATCATCATTATCCAGGCCAAAGAAGTCCAGAGGGCTGATGCGCACCATGTCATCAAGTTCTTGAACAAATCCTCCATTACAATACACACAAACAGGATCCCGCCCTCGCAAACGAACTGGTCGCCGGCATCTGTAGCACCAGTGTGTATTTCTGCCACTTGACATTCCCTCCTCTCTTTCCTTCACAAGTCTCAGAGCACAGAAGTGCAACACCAAACCCTTGTCCCCAAGACTCGCTCAAAATTCAGACTGTCATCTGTAACAGATTTGCAGACAATGCATAAAAGCACAAAATGAGTACCAAATCTCACAGAAAATGTTTCAACAAAGGATTAAATATATAAGAAGTCTCTTGAACCACATCCTACATATCACAATCAGAGCATCAGAACATAATCGATCATATTGTAGATGCCCTAAAAACAGTAATTAGGTTCTCACTGAATGCATACATGCCGCAAAATTCTCACCAACAAAGGGAGAAATGGAGACTAAAAAGTCTCACTTAGTGGAAGTAAAAGAATCACAAACGCAGATAAAATATATAGCCAAAAGATATGCAGAATGAAGAAGCTAAAAATCTAAATCATATAATAAGGAAAAAGTAGAGTGCCAGTGCCCGATAGATTAAAAAAGGGCATCTCAAATGCTTTAGTTTTACGTCAAAACCTTCATTCGTACAAACCACCTGGAAGCCACAGTAGTACACTAACTTCTCTCTGGGTACAAGAACTTAGCTCATGTCCATTCCAAACTGTTGCATAATACATATACAAAAACGTCTTGAAAAAAAAAAGCAAAGAAAAGGACATCACTAATCAACCTTACAGCTAGTATCTAGATACCATACGCCAAAACAAATACCCACGGAATAAGAGCAGATCCAAATGAAGAAAAAGGATTCTTCAGTAATTTTGTTTTTCTAATCCTTTTATTGGGTCCCCATAACTCGATAACCAGGAAAATACACATCAATTTCAACAATTAACACAAATTTCTCAGAAACCAAAAACCAATACCAATCAGGAACCAAAATAAAATAAAAAAAATCACAAATTGGAACCACGCCCAGACTAAAGATAAGACCTTTGACTATCAAAGGAACGAAGATACAATTGAGATAAGAATAAACAGATAATTACCTAAAAAGATAAGAAATTGATAGGTACCTTAGTGGAGAAAATTGTAGAAACGGAAGTAAGGAGGGAGAGTGAGTGGATCTAAAGAGTGTTGGTTTAGAGACAAAAACCTCCCAAAATGAGTAGACTATAGAAACAATGGAAAGGAGAGAGATTGTGATCTATCCTAAACTAAACGTGGTGCGTAGTACGCCCCTCTGTACTATTTTGGATGTAGCCAATAGGGTCTCTCTCAATTCCTAAGTAGCTTTGGCACTATCCAAGTCAAAGTCAATTATTGGTTTTGAGCTCAAAAACTTTCTTTTTCGTTTATATTTTAATTTTGTAATCACCATTTTGATATTTTTCTTTTGTTTTCTTTGGTTTTTTTCTCTCTCTTTATGTTAATTCTTAACTTAGCTTTCTATTTGTGATATTATATGTTTAAGAAAATTAGGTTCACTAAGGTGAGAAGTGAGATAAGGGGATGGAATGTTATCTTCTTTGGCATCATTAGAAGAAAACATAAATGGCTTTTCCTGCTATAATCCTCTTTGAAGATGGAAGTTTTTAAAAAGAAACAAAAGAACCCTCTTTTATGTAAGTTTATTATTTAAAAATGAAATCAATGGTACAAAGCATTAACAGATCCAGTGGCGAAGCCACTTGTAAATTTGCCCACCCTCAAATTTTTTTTAACAAGAAAATATATATACATATAGAAGTTGCCCACTCTAAAAGAATGTCGTCGTTCATGGTGGATTGGATTAAAAAAAACTATATATATATAAATTGCCCCCCTTAAAATAAATTTCTGGCTTCGCTACTGACGGTCCTAATTATTGACATTTTGGCAAGTTCATGAAATCAAGATTGCATGTCAAAGACCAATTGATTGTTAACTCAGAACTGAATTTGCAAACCAACATCACTTTAAACAGCTCATCAGATCGGACCGATCCGAGCTAAAATTGTCAAGCCTAGTGTTCATTAGTTGATTGCCAAATCAATCTCACATTCTAAAAGTAGGACAATCCTGCTGCAATACTTCATTTGTGACTTTAGAAATACACTTCAGCGGATAATTAACCAACTTACATGTATGATTTTGGTCCTCCTTTTACATTTTTCAGCCATTCGTGTAAATCTCCTTCAGCCTAAACTACAGGTATAAAGCAAGCTTAGTGCACCATCTCATACTGGTCAGAAGCAGACTAAACACTTTAATCTGTGTCATCCCCTGTTGTCACAGAAATTGATGCCTCATTGCAACCCTTAATGTTTACTTCTACCATTTGTACAACAATTCATTTTGGTCCGTAGTCCTCACTTCCCAGCATATGGTGCTGCCGCACCAGGTCAGAGATCTGTTGAGTGCAAATCCTAACGATGAAGTCAACTGCCTTTGTACAGTGATCTTAATCCGCATCACCAAGTCCATCACTTCCATCGCCTCTCTTAGAAATAGGAGCATACTGAGAACTGGTTTTCTTGGATTGCGAAGCAATTTCAGCATTCTTTCGCAGAACAGCTCCTGGTGATGGATATGGTCGTTGTTGAAATAGAGGACCCTGACAATCATAGAAACATAGAGCAGAAAAGTGCATGAGGAAAGATGAATTGAATTAACAAAATTATCAAATTAAAACAAGCACTCTTCTTCCAGTTTAGAATACAGGTAGAATGATATCATATCAAGAGATTCACCACCAATTGCTGATATTCAAGGGGCTATGAAATGAAATCTTATGATAATGATGTGCACTTAGGGTCCGTAATTCATTTCAGTCTTAATTAGTAAAACAAAAAGTTCTATCAATAGCAAAAGGACATCTGCCCTTAACCAATCCATCTTCTCCACGAAACCTCAAGAAATGAAAATTATATACTGCACGGTTGTTCTTGCTATTAATCTCAGTCAGCAAAATTTGGTTTCTGCCTTTCAACTCTATGATATATCTAGTGAATCTGAACACTAAACCAAAATTTCTCCATCAAATAGTAATTATACCGTAGCAGTAGTATCTGCTGCTCGTGGCTGTACTCCTTTCAAGCCAACAACCCTGCAGATTTTCATCAAATGACATTCATAACTAGTTTAATTTCTCATTTCCCATGAGTCAACAGAGAACAATAATAATAGGAAATAAAGGACTTAAAATAACTCACCAGCCACCACGAGGAGCATCTGAATAAGAGCTGGGATCCATAGGATCCAACTCATCATCTTCAGAGTGAGACCGTTTTCTGCTCTCTCTCCTATTTCCTTTTCCCATGGGAGGTTTCCAATTCGACCTAAGGGCTCAAAATCAAACAGTAACTTTTGTAAATAGAAGTATCTTTATATTTATCTGTCTATTTCAATGGGACATATATTAGGGCGAGCCCTTGACTCCACCCTCCAAATACCACAAAAACTAGATTGAGCCAAAGGGTAAATGGCAAGATTTTATCATCAAAACTAACCACTTGAACCGGCATTCCCAACTCAAATCCCCACCCTACCCCCACTCCGCATCTCTCAGTCATGATCTCATAAATTAGAAAGGTTAAACATTTCCAGATGGGTAAATACCTCCTCTCTGTGAAATGCAATCATGCTGGCTCAAGAAAGTTCCCCAACCTCTATGCATGCCAATACAACACTTGGCTTTTGAAGATATAAGCATGTAGGAATAATCTAAACAGCATTTTGAGCTCTATGGAAATCTGTAATCAAGTTAATTCATTAGCAAAGCATAATCTCGAGCAAGTACCTTTGGCTTTTATCCTTTTTGTCATCTCCTTTTCCATTTGTAAGGTTGCTGGTATGGTGCTGACTTCTCAACATTGAAGATAAATATTGGCACTGAGGAAGATTGAGAACTCTGCATTAAAAGTAGTTTCGAACAAGAAAGCAAACACATTAATACACGGTGTTTTGGTAAAAACAAACCAACAGGAAAACACTTCCTTGCATCCACGAGAAAGTGAATAAAATAAGGAAAATTCATTGTATATGCAATGCCTTCCTTTTGCTATCGTCGCAGGTTATCTACACTGGTTAGCAATCATAGCAAATATCAAACCACCTTGTATCAATTGTGGCAATGTGATGAAGAATAAAACTTTGTTTAGTTAATTTCTTAGTTATTAATTTTCCTTGATTGAAAAAGGAATTGAAGTATTTTTATTTTGGTTTGTCTTTGTCAGTTTATGATTCCAAGTCTAATAGGGAACAAATCCTTATTAAAGTAGGATTTCATTTAATAGAGTTGAAGACAAATTACCTTGTGCAATGATTGCAATATCCCCATGCCTGCACAAGCCCTACTCCCCACCCACCACACTCCATGCATTTCTGTAGTTGAAATGATTGATCATCCCAATTCCCATAGGAATGTTGTGAGGCAGCTACTTGTATTGATCCAGGGTGCTCCCATTGTGATACTTGGGTTTTTATATTGTAATAATATTTTTGGCCTGCATAGATGAGCAAAGTTTCAAGTAAAAAGAAATGAAGAAACTATAAAAGCAGTAGTTTCAAAACTTTCCACAACAACCCCAGTTTTCCATTTCAAAATTTGATTTCACTATCCAGCAACGTGGTACCAAACAAATGTAAGGCAGTTTAGACCATCTGAATCCTCCAAATACTAAAGTATCATTGTGGTCTACAATATTACCAAATCTTACAACATCTGTAGCCTTCTCCAAGTTTTCCATAATCCTAAAACCCATTTTTCAAACTCGATGTCAAAGATATTACTAAGATGTGACACTATATTATGGATGCATTTGTTGGAAGGACTTATCAGAGAAGCGCTCAGGCAGGGAAAAGATTAGTTGCAACAGCAGATTCGGTGAAAGAAACAAATCAGGAAGGAAATCAGGTTTGAAGGAGTTAAAGGAGACCTTAATTGGTTAGGATGCTTTATGTTTAAATACGTTTGGATATTTTAAATAAGTTTGAATAAGTTTCCCTAGTCAATAGGGAACTTTTATCTTCAGCTACGTTATTCAGTTGTAATCCTCCTCCTTTATAAGGAGGGTTTTGCTATTCAATAAAGGCAGGAAAATATTTCAGTCAAGAGTTCGGGAGATATGGGGTTCCCTCGGATGAGCCCTAAAACACACAAGCAACCATAGGTTCAAAAAAGAAAGGCAGAAACAGCGACAAGGGGAATTCTACTGATCCAGTGGCCGACTTCTCAGTAAACAGGCCCATAACGAGATCCTTAGCACAGGCACATACTATACTATCTGTTTAATATTTCTTGAAGCAAGGCTTCATAAATGTCATTTTCTATAGAAAAATATTAAAACATAGGGAATTTATCAACTAAAGAAATGCTTGCAAGACTTTATTGTCCTTTACAACAAACAAAAAAAGGATCTTTTAACTTTTTGCAATATATAAAAGCATACAAGCATACCAGAAGCTTCATCTAGTGTCTCAATCCAATCTTCTAGAATAGGCAAAGGAGATGGAGTTTGTGCTGTTAGAGAGATTTCAACAGGCTTTTCCCACTGACTTTTTCCAGTACTTTGATTATAATAATATGAAGCACCATTTACAGGGTCCTTGGCTTCCACCTGGATGGAAACAAATCAAATTAGTACATTGTAAAAAATAGGCATGCGAGAATACATGCAAATAAAGTATGATGTGCAGAAATTAGTTTTTAAAAGAGATCCTAACTTCATTAGTTTCTGTTATAGATTAGAAGCATTTAAATACAGCCCACAAATTTCTTTGTACATGATAACCTTGTTCCATAGTGCAGTTTCTGATTAGACCTATCTTTAATGAGTATACTATCAGCACTGAACAGCTCCCTCAGTACAAACTTCTACCAATACTAAACACTCCCTGAACATTTCTTTGGGAACCCTCTCCTATCTCCATTAATATGCTCACAACATTTTGTTGGTGAACCTAAGAAATTTAACAACCTTAGCTTCAAAAAAACTACATGCCATACCAACCACCCACATTTAACATAAGACTTTTAACGACTCGGCCAGGAATACAAGCAAGAGCTAAAAAATTTCCATTCTTTGTCCCCACTAAAAGGTGTGAGAGGAAAGTTACTGAAGACATCATATCCCATGGTTCCCATTTACAAAGATTCCGTGCCACCCTTAATCTTAAGCTAATCAAAATGAAACAAGAATATGAGAACAAAGAATGGCACAGGGACATACCCATCCAGGAGGCAATCCCCCAATTTCAACAGGTTGAGGTGAAGTGGTCTCCAATTTCTAAAAGTCAATACCAAAGGTGCTTATAGTACGAATGAAAGTAGCATAAACAGCAAAACATGTTATTTATAATAAGCAAGAGAGAGATGTCCATAATAAAATAAACTCAGGAGATTCCAAAAATTAAAACAACCAAAAAAGAAAATTTGATATTAGAAAAAGTTACTCCAAAACAAAACATCCTCCCAAAGCCACTAGAACAATACAAACAAAAAAACCAAAAAACAAAGATTGTCGAGGCAAGCAGTGACAGATAAACTTGCATTATCTATCTTCAGTGGTTGGCCTTTTCCTATGTCATCTTTGAGAATACCCCTTGCTCTCAATTTCTGCTTAAGATACTCGGGGAGTTCCTTAGTATCAGGCTTCCGTTCTGACTCTTTATTAACATCAGGTCTCATATGACCATAATATGCACCTCCGCCAGGAACACCATACCCGTTTCCAATTTCTACATGACCTACCCAAAAAGCAAAAGAATACAACATCTTAAAGGAGGTTAATTTTTCTAAGTTTCAAAAGAAATGAAAAAGGTTCCCACTTCACATGTCCTAATCATTACACTTGCACAAAACAGGATTGAGAAGCTCCTTTTAGAAAAGATGAACTTTGTTCATATTCCTCTCATTCCTTAAGGATACTAATTTTCCCTCTAGCATACTCTGTTCATGTTACTTTTGTATGAGCATCCTAGAAAAATTGTCAGGATGTATTCAGAATGAATAGAAACAAATTTCTCTCATAAGGGATGAAAAAAAATAGGAAAAGTGTCTGAAAGAAAGCAGCTAGTACAAAATCAACCTTCTTCGGCAGTAGTAGGCATTCCTCGCTTTAAAGCCATTTCTGCACGATGCTCAGTGGTCATCTTCAGCAGATGTTCCTAAAAGAAATTCATACCAATGAACAAAATTACCCAATCATAATCTTCAAAAAAAAATAACTAATACAACCAAGGACAAAAAAACATGAGCACACAAATCTAACCACTTACCTTAAGAGCACTGTGATCACGACGTTCAGCAAAAACATCTGTACCATCCTTATGAGGGTGACCAACATCTTCGGTTTCTCTAAACATCAAAAGCATCACATAGTTAATGCTTAGTTTTTCTAGTAACTTATATCCCAGCTATCTTGATACCTTACCCTTCTTTATATGTAAACTAGAACTGAACTAAAAGACTAGGCTTTTACAGATCAAAACATTACCTTTGACCTTGAATGATTCTTTGAGTTTCCATTTCCTATCAGTACCACACGTTAAATAAAATAACCGATAATTAAAGATCACTCAAATCAATAAAAACAACAAAGACCGACAGCACAAAACGTAAAACGGACACAAACCTGTTCACGTAACACAGCATTCTCAGCTGCAGATTCAATGTCACAGCTTCCATAATTGTAAGCTGGAGGGTTATAGCACACTTGAGTCAAAGTACCATCGTCCTTGTGAAGCAATTCCTCCGCCATTTGGTTTAATCTAATTAGAAAAAGAACTGTTATTGGTGTGCCCTAGACCAGTATGCATTGAAACAAAAATTTAGCAAATTGTTCGTCTTTATTGTGCAATTGCTGACAACTACATATGATAAACCTTCTGTCGATTTTAGTACCTTAATAACAGAATGATGACGAAGGTTGCTGCGGCAGCGGCTATGGACCGAGTCGGGTTGCTCCGGCTCGGTTCTTCTCGTCTTTATCTCTCTCGTTCGGCGTAGTTGGTAATCTTCCGAATTTTAGTGCCAGGATGGGTTTTGTTTGGGAGGTAAATAAGCAATTTTGTGATTTTTGTTTTTAGGGTGTTCAACGTCAAAATAAAAAAAAATTAATTTTTTTAATAAATATGACTTTTGGAGTAGTTAAATTTTTAAGAAATTAAAATTTAAAACTTCTAAAAAAAAAACTCTTAAATAGATTTTTCATGTAAATTTTTTAAATTAATTAATAAGCTTAATTTTTGGCTCTTCTATCCTTATATTTTACACATAATTCTTATAATACTCACAAACCTATCCTTACGTTTATTCAACTTAATATCTTTTAGATTTATATAATATTATTTAATTTTTATATATTTTTAATAGTTATTTTTTATATTAGTTTTACTTATGTTGTAATCCTATAAAAGATTTGGTTAGATATATTTTTATTTATATTTTATATGGTTTAAAATTATATAATAATTAATATATTGTACTTTGTATATTATTTAAAATACTTTAAATAATATTTATATGCATAAATAATTTTTATTACAAAATAAAATATATTTAAAATTAAAAGTACTTTTTATTTTTAGATTGCCATACAATTTACTGTATGAATCTTTTTTTTTTAAGTTCTGTTTTAAATGACAATTAACTAAAAGTTATTCTCAAGGAAAGATATGCAGGAAAAAAAAAACTATACTAACAAATGTTCTATTGATATAAGCCCTTAAAAGGGTGAGAAAATATTTATTAACGAAATTTAATTCACCAACAAAATTATTTGTTGGATTATTTATTTAAAATAAATAATTAATAATTAATAAAAACTATCATAAATAATAATATAAAATAATTTATATAAGTATTTTAAATATTAACATCCATTTTAGTTAATATTAAGCATATATAAAATAAGATAATCATAATAAAAATAACGTACTAATTTTGATTTAATCGACTCAATTAAAAATAAACGAATTTTAAAAAAAATAATCAATTATTATTTACCTTAGATATTAGTATATATTAAATTAAATTAATCAAATTTAAGTAGATGTTGGGCTTAAAAGAGTTGTTTAGGCTCCAACTCGGATCCATAAGCTGATGAATGGGCTGTCAACATGCGATGGGTCAGAACCCTCAGCCTAGTTACTTGACTGTTACTTTTCAGCTTTCAGAACACCTACTACTCCCTTTCATGCCAAAATTGTTCGCTCTACGTTAACTGCTAAATAATTCCCTATTGCAGCTTTTATTATTATTTTGTTGTCTACTTTTATTTTTATTTTTATTTTTACTTTTAATTATTTTTATTTTTATAGTTTAATATGTATGTATATAAATATATATAATTTTTTTTGTAATATTATTTGATAGAAATAATCTCTCTACTAATTATTGACACACTTTTCCATACTCTGTCTTGTATTTAACCAAGACTTTCTATTAAGTTATCCACATCAAAAATACAACAACTGCGACCTGTCTTTTTCATGATCGGTGAGAAACATAACTCCATGTTAATATGAGATAGCGTTGAGATTCCTGTTCGTGAACTATAAGTACACAAGTGTTAAAGTGAGTAATATATTGGTAATAATCGAATTGTATCTGCAGTAATTATAAAAAAAGTTTAAATCTATGCTAGCTAATAGTATTTGAATTTAGATTCATGAAATTTTGGAAAATTAAAAGTAATGTAAATTATTATTAAAAACTCAAATGAATTTCTAAGCAACTACTCAATTAAATGCAATCAAAATAACTATGAATATAACAAATCTATGCAATAACTAATTTAAGAAAAGAGTGCAATAATTGACTAATTAAAAGTATTAATTTCAACGGGAAATGACTTTCTCTTAGGGAATGATATTTTTGTCAACCTTAATATTGAATTAGCTATCCTCCACAAATGAAAAATCCTAACCTTGTATGTGAAATTTAAAAGTAATTAATCTCCTTCTTTCAAAGGTAAACTAATATATCCACTCTATACATCACTTAGTAATCTCTTACTTAAGTACTTCCTAGAGTTTCTTAAGTTCCAAACCTAACCTTCTATTTTTACCTCCTAAGTTTCTTGAGTCTCTCAACTCACAAGAAAATACTAGTTGAAATTCCTTCATTCTTCTAGCAAAAACCTCATTTTTCTAAAGATAAATTTATAATAAGCAAACTTCTAATAATCCAAAGTAAGAACAATTGAACCAAGAAAAATTAACAAGTGTACAATTATTTACATGAATTCCAGCAATGTTCAACGACAAAACATCACCAAAACATCAAATCTTTAATATAAATTAAGACTCTAGTCACAAATCATCATGCCAAGCACTCCACAAGCAAAAACCCTGGATAAACGACAAAATTGCTGTGGCGACCCCTGTGTTATACGTAAGTTGCTAATTAAACCCTGACATATAAAATGTTACTCTATTAACCTTAGGTTTTCAATTTTGCTGCAAAAAAAACCCTTAGCCGTGTGTTGTTCCTCCACGCGCGCTGACTGCGAATTTTATAGCCTATTTGCCTGTGAAATGACCATAATACCATTAATTTTTCTTTCTTGGACTATTACAATGATTCAGCCGGAAGTTCTAGTTTGTCCTATCTGTTTTGAGCCTTTCACCGTTCCTGTCTTTCAGGTTTCGTTTTTCTCCTTCTTACTTTTTAACGTTATGATGCTACGATTTATTTAGATGCCCATGGTGATTGTTTTGTTTCGTAGTGGGTTGCTTACTTTTGGTTTGTTTTGTGAGTCTCTTGAATCTCTATCTATCTGCGCATTTGTGGTTTTCGAAGAAGAAACCTACGGCGTCCAACTCAACCAAATCGGCTTCTTATTCTTCTTTCTTGTTCGAGATTCACAGAGATGGCGTCCAACTCAACCTACGGCGACCTCAGGAAGAAGAAA
>JANZLX010000003.1:2313531-2328554 GCA_025531955.1 Erythroxylum orinocense
ATGCGAGGCTACATTAGAAAATCATACCTTTTTGATCCTAGTTTTTGCTTCGGATACCATTACAAGCATTTGTAATTAAATAATTTCCATTATTTTAAATTAAGATTTTTGATTTAATAATATCTGGTAGTATTAAGCCTTACTCCGAACTAATAAAGGGACCGTTTTTAAAATAATTTTGTAAAATATGTACATATCTGATACACAAGACTTGTCGCTTTGCAGAGGTTTGAACCCGAAAGGATCAACTTTATGGGTTACTCCAAAGTTTCAGGATCAAAATGTAATATTTATAAATATGGTATTGCTGGGTCGGTCGTGCTAGACCCAAGCTCAAACTCAGAATGACACATAAGCCAATCGGCCTATCCCACGATATTGGCCTAATTCCTACAGGTATTTACTATATAAATTTATTATCTCATCATGAAAAAGGTACGACTTGAGAATCTTAGCATTCTTTATTAATAGCCACCAAAACTCTCATAAAAAGACTAACTTGAGCGTCGGAGGGGCCAATCGGTAGTCAACCCCCGGTGTGCCTTTTCTGTTTTGCAGAAATTTCTCAGCCAAAGTCAACCAATCTCATGAATCCAAGCAACAGCGCCCAACCCTATCATAATCAAACAGAACCATGGTATATTAAAAAATTGTTATTCCATTTTTTATTTAATAAATTTCTTCTAGATTCATTATATTAAATGTGGTGGGAATTTATTTAATACAGTCTTATTCTTATTATTATATTGAAGATAGGAAGGTTGTTGACCAGAACCGTTGGCTTTTATTTTCTGTTTAATAATAAAATAAAAGATGATATATATCAAAGGCTTACTGAGAGGTATATATGTATGACGTGTCGGTTGACTTTTGTCTGTCTCTGTCAGACATGGCTATCTGTGTTTACCTATACTTTTGCAACATTTAATGCATACCTACTTGTATTATTTGTCGCGTAATCACAATTTTATTATTAATGTTTGCTTGGACTTATTTGCGACCTCAAGCTTACTCATGCATTTCGTCATTTCCTTTTTTTTTTTTTTTCTGTTTTTCATTTTTAACACTACTTTTAAGCATTTTTACAAATAAAAAATAACATTATAATATTTAATCTAAAAAAAGGTTTTAAATTTAAGTACGAGATTAAATTAAATTTAAGAATCAGATCTTTTGTGTTTTTACATGTTTTTTTTCCTGAGTTTTCGTGTTTTGTATGATTCAAAGTCGAGTTATTTGATGCTTTATTACTCTCTAATCATTTGAGTATTGGTGCTTTTTCTAAAGATAAATAGATGTTATATTTAGTTATATTTTAGTTTTAAAATATTTTTTAAAAAGTCGACTTATATTATATTTTTTATTTATTTATGTATTTATTGTAATTTTATTTACATAGTGATTTAACGTATCAATTTTACTTATTTACTCTTTTAACCTGTATCACTGTTTTATTTTCACATTTACATGTGGCTTTACCGGAAACAGTCTTTCTATTATATAGGGGTAAGGTTGCATACTATCAAACCTCTCAAGACCTCGTTTTATTGCAGGACTTCAGACTGAGTGTGATGACGACGATGACGATGGCGATGACGATGACGATTAAATGAAATTTGATTTAACAAAATTAATTAGAGATAAAGTGGTATATTATTAGACTTCTTCAAAATTCACATTGAGGTAAGACTTTCAATGAGTTATTTTTTTTTGTTATTTCATATGAATATAGTATAGACCAAATCCTTTTGAAGAGGACTAAATGCTCTATTTCAATAACTTTGTTCCGCGTCTAATATGACGTTATTTTGTAAGTTTTGCGATGTGGTTTTTTATTATAAAACGACGTCGTATTGAGCACGGAACAAAGTTAGAAAAGAATAATGAGAACAGAGGATTTGAACCGTTATGAAGTGGTGGTTGGCTTATTCAATATTTACCTAACGGAAAGATTAATGTAACACAACTAGTGATTAATTATTTGTTTCAATTTTAGAAATGAGAAGAAAAAATATTTAAAATAGAGAATGAATGGTGTGTTTCATAAGAAGTTTCCCTAAGCTTAGGATTCTTTTATATGACTATACAAAGTCAAAGTCAACTGCATAAAGGATTATAATGGGAGGGAGGGAGGGAGGAAATAATTCACGAAATCCAACTTATTTAAGCCTATTAACTTTGCTACCGTCTGCATTCAATTCCTAATAAATGAACTCCAACTATGTACCCAAAAAAATTATTGAACAAACCTCACTTTGACCAACTCTTCCAAATTAGATTTCGGTTAAAATTGTCATCCCGATTAAAGATGACATTCGGGTTCGAGCTCAAGTAGATGACATTCAGGTTCGAGCTCGACTTGAGGTTAATTAGTTAAGCCTAAATTGATCAAATATTAACCTTTTTTTGCAAATATTAGGCTTTAAGTAGCTCAAACTCAACCCAACTCAGACTCAACGTTAAAAAATGACATTGTTTTGCAATAATTAATATCATTTTTTAATTTTTAAAAATATTAACTTAGGCCGGGCCGTGTTGAGCTGGTCCATTGTCTTACCTAATCCCAATGTGCAAAGCAACTTATCCTTACCTAATCCCAATATGTAAAGCACCTTATCCTGACTGAACAATCCATCCACTATTATACCATCACTGGTAAAATTCCAAAGGTCTACTTTGTATTCATTAATTATAGAGTCTGATACAAGACAATGAAAGGTCTGACTGAACCATGGCCTTAACAAGAGACCAAAGAAACAGGTGCCATGTCTTTGCTTGGAGAATTCAGCCCTAACCAGAGTAATGAAGCTGTCAAAACAAGAATTTCTTGTCTGTCTCACCATTCCTTAGGCACCTGGAGAAATGAACAACAGGCTAGGAAGATACACTTTTAATCATGCTTGTTAATGTTTGAAGGCTCGGCCGATTGAGTTTTAACTGAAATCGAAACCAAACTACTTTGCCAGAACCTCCTTGCGAGCTTTGAATGAGAGAATCACATTCCATACCAGGGCAATAACGTTAGCAACAAGAACCTGAAATTGTTTATAAATATATTATTTCTGAATCCAACATTGGAGACATAAAATACTTTCATTCCTAATAGTTTATTGAAGAAGTAAATGATCATAGAAGTAAAACTGGCCAACAGAACTTGCACAGGACATATGCAAGTTGAAGCTGGTAAAGATCATTATACTGTATTTTCTCCTTCATAACTTCCTAGAGAAAACTAGAGGTTCTTTTACTAACTTCGTTCTACATAGTTCAGCAAGGTTGTTGAAACAAGAGTGCTCATTTTGTGTCCATTGACGGAAGAAGGATCCGTTCTTTACATAATAACAGGAAGGCCAAAATGACAAGGGTAATATATAGTTGAGCAACCAACAAGCTATGACACTTAAGGATGCACCAATGAGAATTGAAGTATCCCAGAAATATTGCTATAGGTTCTTATCAGAGGAACAAGTTGCGTAATTAGATGGGTGTTCAGGAAGGAAGGAAATTGAACTTCAGATAACATATTTTTACATCAATCAAGGCACAGGTGAGAATGCCAAAATTGAACAGTTCAGCATAAATATAGGTAGAAGTGCAACATTGATTTGACCCTCATCACTTGTTTCAAGTCTATGATCTTGGAAGCAAATAAGGGAGTCATTCCCCTGTCTATGTATACATGAAACCATCTAACGATATATGCATATATGCTAACCGGACAATCACAAAAGCATATACTATCCTATTCATACCTGAAATTGCTGTGGGACAAAACGGAAGTTCAGAAATTGGAATGGTATCCAAAGTTGCCAATTTGCAACAACAGAAGAAAACCACTCCTACAAAATGAAGCCAAATATCAGCAAATGACAATGATAATGCCGATCCTTGTGCTGTTCCAGAGTACTAGGGTTTATATAAAACATGTAAGGAACAGGACAACCTGTTGAAGTTTGGGTATAACTTGTGATGGTCGACCCTCTAGTGTCACTAGAGTAGATAAGAAAACTCCAATAAATGAAGGAGCAAAGAGGAACTGCAGTTGAATAAGATCACATTGAGATAGAGGAACTTAATCTACAGTAATTGGATGGACTGTCACGTCATATGAAGAGAAATTATAAACTATCTTGCTCACCTGATCAAGTACTAGTCTTAAGAAAGCACCAGATGCTCCCGGTGTTGGCACCAGTTTACTCAAATACAAATACCTAAGGAAAATCGAGATGCATACATGATGTACCGAGAGAAAAAGAAAAAATTAAGTAGGTTTTATGATGTAGGACTGACAAGGAATACATCAATGCTTTGAAAATGTACGAACTGTAAATCAGAGCTGTCAGACTTTAAAGAATTAATTCGTTGATGATATAGAAACAAAAGGATGTGTTAGATCAGCTGAAATTGGAAAAAGGTTTGAAACATTCATAAACCGATGCATTAGACTAAGATATGTAAATCCACTGGATAAAAACTTTCAAGTTTCCAGCAAATACGAAAATAGGTTCAGGGTGCTTTCCAGTGTTAGACAGGGCAAGCAGCTGCCATAAATTGGTCCTTTTTCATGGATGGTTCCACAATTTTTCATAATCTCTTTCATAATTTCCATCATCATCATTGGCTATCTTTGCATCATTACATGAATCATGTTATCCATTAACGAATAAATGGAGAATCTAATACATACCAGAAATGTAATGTTGGACCCACTAGTGCCAGCCCCAAAAATGTAAATAGGAATGTCCTTTTAAAGTCAAGTGATGGAACTTGTTCTATCACAAGCTGAGGGAAATAAGACGTATCTGAGTTAAATTTATCTGCAAATTATATTTTAGAGGGCAGTAAAGCGTAAAATTGATTTAAAATATCACCAGAAATCCTTTGTTTGACACCACTATTTACAGCAACCAAAAACATATACCTGACATATCAAATCTCCAAATAAAGTCAAAATTGCAGATGTGATAGCTTTTGCCAACACAGGATGCTCAGCAAGAAGAGTCAAATACCTGAACCAGTAGACAGCTCAAGTTATGCCAGTCAATAATTGGACTATAATGCTCATCCTGTAAGGCAAATTCACCAAGAAGGCTACCTAGAATAAATACAAGTTCAAGCAGCCTCCTTGATAAAATGCCTACTGAGATACTGCTTAAAATGAAATTAGAATTTTATAAACTAACCAGAAACAAGTTGTTTCAATCTTTTGGTCATGCCTCTTTATCATTTTTTTAGTTCATTTATATTTTTCTAGCAGCGTATCTATGTTGTGGCACAGCCGAACATCAAGCTTAGTGAACGCCTAACTCCAGAACCCTAAATCTCACAACCATGAAACCAGACACCATGTGTTCAGTAGCACTTGCGGCAAGCTGCTCTTACTGTCTTGATTTTAGATTCTTGATGGATTCAGTGGAGAGTATTTCCCAAAGGTTGTCAACAAAGATATAAGCAATTTCTTTCTCATGCTTGTAGCATGCAAAGTTCTCTGCTACAAGTACCTTTCATCTTTATCATCTTGAAGAACAACATTCCATTGTCAGCATTTCATTAGCATGACAAAATACCAACTTTTACAGTATACAGGCACATTGTATACAGTCAGACAATCAGTTTGAAAAAGAGAAATCTTTCTCTAATAATGATCAATCAAACTGACAGAGGAGGCAAAAGAGGATCATCTGGAAGAACTACAGTTTCAGGCACTAATGAGGTAAAGGAACCATTTTTTATCTACAAAGCCTCAAGGTGAAAACGCTTGTTGCATATTATCAACCCTTTGCATTCGGGTTTTCTTTCCCGCTCTCTTATGTCTGGCGAGAAGAAGAAAAAGCCAACACTTTAATAGATTAGTTTTCAATGACCCCTTCCATCACAAAAACTTGTATACCAACTACAGTGATATATGATCAGTAAGTTACGGACCCTTCATCCTATTAGTAATGGAAACTGTCCACTACAAGGTGCTAGTTATTACATATGTCATTTCAACCATTGTACCTGCAATTTCGATGCTTCATAAGGATATGTCACTTTTCATGCAAACAAACAACAACAATCATTCACCACTCGAATAATAACCAAACAGCAAGAGTTAAAAATCCATTACCACGACACGAAGGACCAGTTTTTTCCACCGCCACCGCCACCAGCACCAGCACCAGGATCTTCACCTCTGCCACCACCATCGCCGCCATCAGAGCCCCCAAGCCCACCACCACCTGAACCAACATCAGAAACAGCCAAAGTTCGAAACTTGTGGAAACCCAGTTGCCTAAATTCCGCATTGCAACGTCCTCCGCCAGTGAACACAGCCCCAAGACGAGAATTCAGAGGATAAGCACACAAATTATAAGCAGAACTATAAGCCCTATATGAATTCGCTTGAACAGGGTCTAAGCAAAGTTGAGATTTTGAACCAAATTGCAAACGAGATCTGGGAGAATACCCCAGAAAACGGGATAAAAGTGCAGTATTTCGTATTAGAGAAAAAGGGCTAGACACCATTTTTGCCATGTTAGAAGAGAAGGGTTTTTCGGGAGTAATAGCTTTAGGTTGAGTTTTTTGCAAGCGAAGTGAGGTTTGGGGGCTTTGGCTGAGTCGGATGCTTTAGCAACAGAATCACACACGCCAAAAGTAATCCGACGAACTATTGAGCGAGCTAATGGCTACGGTAATGAGGCTGCAAGAAGCAGAGTATCAGTGGTGGTGGCCCATAACTAGCATTTCTCGAGCTTATGCTCTGTTTTATGCTTTTGTCTTTTAGTCATGTATATGAGTAATTACCTGCAATTGGTTCTTAACTTCTAATTGAGATGTAATAAACTTGATTTATTTTCCACATATTATATAAATTATGCAAATAGGTTACGGTCAGTAGCTCTCTTCTTTTTGGATAACTCTAATTTGAAAGAATTGTGTTCGACTAGTAAGATTTAATAGCACAGCTGATATTACAAAGCTATTTTGCCTTTTGAGTTGGACAATCCATAATTAGTGACGAACTTCGAACTCAAGGACCTTGTTTCTTGAAGAAACAGCTCTAACACTGAGTGGCTTCTCCCTATCCCTCAATCTGAATTCGTTACAAATGTTAGTGTAAGGATGAACTGGAGATAATACAAGCAGGCCTTCGCTAACAGAGCTTTTAGGGATGGTTTCTCAATGATGCAATGCTTTCTACTCAGAGTTCGCGCACAGAACACAGAGTAAGGGTAGTCGATGATGTATGAACTGCCCAGAAACTCTGTTCCCGATCCTTTGCTGGAGTTCAATCTGCTACATGAATTCTATCAGCCATGCATCATATGTTGTTACTAGGAACATTTAAAAAAAGAAGAAGACTGAAGCCTCAAAATCAACTGAAATATTAGGAACTAATGGTTCTTTTTGGCTTAGATATGTGCATGCTCTCGAGTGTACTCACATGGAAAACTGTATCCAACTCCAGAGAAAAAAACAATCTTAAACATTGAACAGAAGCAGAGAAACTAGGCATCAAAATGGACACTTTAGACAGAGCAGGTCACTTACAAGTTGCAGGATCATGACTTGAAGAAGAACTACAAATTTTCCCAAGCAGCCTGCTTCACAAACATTCCTAATTTCTGCAGGAGCTCAGAGAATACCACAAGTCCAACACCTGTTGAAAATCGGCTATATGCCTTAGTGTCTCTTCATCTCATGCCTCCTGTCATTTACACTGCATTTGTTTGTGTAGCATCCATTAAGCTCTTCCTGAGATGCACCCCTCATGTCATTTAGATCACCATGATCTTTTCCATTTTGAATTCCTTCAAATATTGGGATAACCCAGTGTCCTTCTGCTGAACTTATATTTTTATTCTTAGAGATCAAACTCACATGTAATTCGTTTGTTTCCTCTTGAGGTTGCAACTCAATTGTTCGTCGACAACCTAGCAAGACGAGGTCCAACATCTTCCTACGAACAATGTACACCGGGTTTGGCTTAATCAAACACCCTTTGCTATATGCTTCTCTGAGAAACACAGTTTGGGTGCTTCCCTTGGTTGATATGTAAAAAATTCCAGGGTGTTTTAAAAGCAACTCACGCAGGTTTACTTCCATACCAAATTCCTTCCTAAAATGTGTCAATCTCTCAACTTCAATCATCTTCTCCACTGTCAAGCTCAACAGCTCATGAATTAATCCTACTGCCCGTTTCTCGTATCTCTCCACCCCACCACAAGAACGCACTCGAACACTCCCATTGTTCTCATAAGGCTTCATATAAGGAAGCCTTTGCCAATTCTTGAGCTCTTCCCTAAAGCCAGCCTTGATGACAAACCCCGTCGGAAAACTGATCGGAAAAGCATATTTGGTCTCAAACTCACTCAGCCACTTCTCTCTGTACTCTGTTTCCCTCCATGCTTCAACTTCTGCTACACCCAAATTCTCATCTCTACTCACTAATTCCACTATTTCCAGATCAATTAACCGAAAATCTTCCTTATACTTGTCAAGAATCGAGTCTCTAAAATCCTCTGGCAAGCCCAATTCTGTCCTAATCAACCTCAAAGCATGAACATGAAGACTACCATCTTTGGACATCATTAACAACTTCTTTAATCTCCCGACAGATTCAAACTCGCAATCTTTTATCACACTCTTTTCTTCACTAATCAAGTCCTTCATTTTCTTCGTAATTCTACAACACAGATTCCTCTTAACTAAGTGGGTAAAAACATCAAACACATGAGGGTATTTGTGAAGAAAGTGACCCATACCTACGTTCAAGCCCGCTATATTCTTCCACCGGGACATGATTTGCACGGACACAAAGGGACCGCGTTTCCGAGTGGATATGAGTTGGTGGAGCTTGAGGATGGTTTTGAGTTTTTTGTGGTGGGTCGCGAGCTTATCGAGCTTGGAGTCTCTAGTTCGGTTCTCTAACCGGGTTTGCGCAGAATCCACCGGCTTTCTCCATCTTTTCTGCACAAAGAAGTTGAATGCGCCAAAGGATATCTTGGTGCGATTTCCTGACGAGATTTTCGAAAGAATCATTCTTTCCCGGTTTGAAGAATGAAAACTTGGCGGCTAGCGGAGTGAACTAGATCGAAGCAAATGAAACATGACTAAAGAGAAGAGCTTGGCATGCACAGTACGTTCGTGGAAAGAATCAAGGCAAGGTGGGCTCGCAAGAGGTTTAAGATTAGCTGAAATTGTCGGTCAGTTGACAACTATGATTGGTCCTAGTCATCGGTACAGAAACTGGCGAGCCCATCGTATTATTGGGAAACGAGTGAGATTTCACGTCTTCTCTAAACCTTGACACAAGTTTGTTTACAATTGACTGAAAAATGAAAACACCTCTCAAAATGATGGTTTACAATTGCGTGATCATAAGTGTAAACTTGACAATATCACCACAGAAGTTCAAAGCTTTAACACTCTTTTCAGATCAGATAGTTCAACTACAGTTGGATCAAGTTATCAACAAATTGTCAAAAAGAAAACGTAAAAACAAAACCACTGATTGAACACTACCAAGATCAAAGTTACAAGCAAAGTTTTTCCATGATATGTTATTTGACATAAGGAAAAAGAACGATTGCTACGGAAAGGGCACTCAGACTAGCTCGCTGTAGAATCTGGCTTCAATGATTCATCCTGAGGAAGAAGAGTAAAAAAAAAAACATACGTTATACACTATAAACTAAAACTGAAGATGATAATAACAACGGAAGCAGCTTCAGAGTTGAATTACAATCATGCTCCCAATTAGGGAGAGTTGCTTTGGTAACCAAAGTATCTTGAGTTTAAGTTTGAAGAATGGAAGTTGGGTTCACCGACCTTGGTGCAAACATATATGTAATGGACATCGGGGTTCTTTCCCAGCACTGCTTCCAGAGAGCTTCCCTCTTCATCTAGTGGAACAGGTTTCGTCAACTCCCAGATTGGTTGTCCAGAGGTTCCTTCTGACAAATACTTTCCTGCAGATTATGAACAACAGTCTTATTGTAGCATTCAAGTCCCTGAGGTGCCAGATGCCCACTACGTTAAAGTTTAGGAGAATAAACAGATAACAAATGAAAACAAGCGATAGCTACCGGCTGGATGAACAGCAGAAATTTTTCACCTCACAGAAATCAGCCTCAAAAGTAATGATCAATCTCGTAACTTTTATGTTTTAGAAAGATTCTACGCCCTGGGAAGTCCTCTCATACAGGTTTTCCTTTTCTCTTTTTCTCTTAGAACCCAAGAGGCGTCAGTATTTAATGATTCAAAACAATACAAATATAGTTTTCCAAGTTTCATGTAGATTTTGAAAACTAAACCTCCAATTTTTCAGGAACATAGTCAGCAATTCTTCATCACTGCATAGATTCCGAAACCTTGAATGAAGTTTAATTCCTTTTAGATGTTGTTATGTACAGCTTAATAATTCACTTCTTTGATTCAGCTAGCAAAGGATCTCTGTAATAACTCTTAAGAAGAGGAGAAAAACAATGCACAGAATATGATCATTAGAGCAATAAGAGAGGAGGAAGGACATTCTCAACAGAAATCAGAAGAGTCCTGCATGCAGGTCACCTAATCTAACAAAGAAACTGGGATTTTAACAAACCTATGACATGGAGTTTTATGGTCCACGAGCAAGATTCTTTTAACAAGCGCAAGCGATATACCGGAGATCCATATGTCACCTGCAACGCATTATCTCATCAAGAAAAGCAGTTAAGGAAGTTAAAAAGCAAAACAGAAAGTAAGATATGGATATCTAGAAGCATCTATTTTACCAGAAAATAAACTCCTTTATCCTTGAGGACCCTATAGAGTTTGTCATCAACTGCTTCAATATTAGGTGAAAAATCAAGAAAATAATTTGCAGAAGTACAAAATGCTTTGCAAACCAAAACAAACCAAATGGAAAAATAACTATTCACCAAAAATTCTCACTCCACCATACCTCCAAACTTCCTCGAGCATCTTTGTTGCATTTTGTCGTGAACTACTACCACACTAGATGTTTCGAAAACAAAAAAGAAAAGAAAAGAAGAACACAACCCTTTAGCTATATGGTTATGGCAACTCAAAATGCTACTGCATAAAGGTCCAATATCAATTAAGAAGTCGCTTATACACTCACCAAGATGGAATCCAGTGTCCCTGTATTAACAACAACAAAAAAAAAGCAAAAAGCAATAAAAGGAAAAACTTCATCAATTAATGTCAACCCAAATAAGGTGAAGGGACAGAAAATGAATGACAAAGTGGCACCTTTATCAATAATGGTATTGAATGAAGCTGCTTGGAAAGTACTCATATCTCGAACATCCATTTGAAGATCTGCCGAGTCAATGTGAGGAAACAACAAAATAAAAAACACACCAAACATAGAAAAAACAAAAAGACACTAAAAACCAAACAACTGAAAATCTAAACTGGTGAAACAGCAAATACATTTCATTTTAGGTCGATCAGAATACTTGGTCCGCATAGCTTCAATAACCACAGACGATATATCAATGCTCACCACATCTTCGTACCCGTCATCCACCAAGCCCTCACTAAAAGCTACCCACAAAATTGACAAAAGATCAAAACTTTATCGATCTTGACATATCTTTTTCCAAAAAAAACGGGAACAACAATCAGGAACCAAAAAAAAAAGGGGATACCGGAATTGCCGCAACCGATAACGAGGACACGGGGTCGGAGACGACGAGGAGCGTAGAGATTGATGAGAGGAGCTAAGGAAGGGTATTTCTGGTACCAATCGAAAGTCGCGGGTTCGTTGCTGTACCTGTTATCCCAGTACCATGCTTCTCCGTAAGCTTGCGTCGACGTACCCATCATTGTTTCTCGACGACCCAGAAGCCTGAAAGTTTAGTTTGGTTGGAAGAGAGTGCTGGATCAATCTACGAACTGTAGGAGACAAGACATGCTTGACAGATCCAGTTCACATTGAAGTTAGTACCAAATCTTCTGTGCCTGCAACTGTTTCAATACTGTGCTGTAAATACATAACTGTTAAAGATATATAGATGAGAATTAATAAATACGTAAGTCCTAGATAAAACTTAATTCAATTGGGTAAGATTATTCTGTGGCTAATAGTTACTATCTCGTGTGATCGTTTTAGCCACTATTTAGTTGGACTTATATAAGTAGGGTTTTTGTTAGTAAAATTTTTATAGAAAGGGTTTTTTAAAAAAAAAACTAGTTGATTATTTAGTTGTCATTTAAAAAATAGATTTTTTTGAAAAAATTTCATACTATAAACTGTTTAGTAACATAAAAATAAAAGTACTTTTAATTTTAACTATATTTTATTTTATAATAAAAATTATTTATGCATATAAATATATTTAAAGTATATTAAATAATATGCAAAGCACAATATATTAATTATTATATAATTTTAAACCATATGAAACATAAATGAAAATATATTTAACTAAATCTTTAATATAGATTTAAAATTTTTTATATGTTTTAATATTTGATAGCATTGGCAGATGGCTTATCATTAAAAACTCTCCAAATTCTTTTATCATGCATCACTTGATTCATCGCTTTAGGAATAATGCCAAGATCCATCTCTTGCTTAGGACAATAAGGGTTAAACCATTTACTTCATAACCATAGGAATTGCTCACATCACCCATTCATAAAAGATTCTTTATGTTTTCTCAACTTCCTTAATGATCCTTTTAGGGAGAACTAAGTGTGAGCTCCAATGAATATGGATGTTATATAGGACTAAGGCAATAAGCTACAATATGCCCGTAAAGAAAAGGAAGCTATTATGTTATCCAGAAACTCTATGTTTAGTGGATTCCAACAAATGAATGCAATTTATAAACACAAGTTTCTTAATAGGGATTGTTATCCCTAGATATTTGAAAGGAGTATACTAAATATCAATGTCAATCTCACTGAGGTAGGAAGCATTATGTACGCTAGCTATAATATAAAGGATGCTCTTATTTTTATTAAATCTCAATCCAAACATTTTGGAGAATAAAGAAAGTGAACTTATAAGTAGTTTAAGAGAAATGGGATTAGCTCCACAAAATAACAATAAATCATTCATGAAATCCAAATTGAATATTTTAAGTTGTTTTCATTTATAATGAAACTTGAAAAAGTCATTTACCTTAATGTTATGAACTTCTATGGCAAGGGATAGCTACAGGGATAAAGGATCCCCCCTTTTCTAATGCCTTGATTTGTATTAAATGTCAATGCGGGTTCACCATTAATCATGATACTAAAGGAAGTAGAAGAGATGCAAGCATGAATCTAATCAATGAAGAGTTTTTGAAATCAAAAGGTATAGAGACTATTGTCAAAACCTTTAAAGAAGTCAATCTTCAAAAGAAACTCTTAATAGAAGCTTAACATTATTCTCCTTGACAAATTTTTGGGAAAAGAGAATCTTATCTCCAATATTTCAACTTTGAATACAAGAACCTTAACATGAGTTTATGGGGCTTCGAAGAAAATTTTTATCTCTGAGACAAACAATTTAGAAATGACCTTATAGATAGTATTTTAACATTATATAAACTTGTAAGCATATAAGGAGTTAAGGTTTCTCTACTTTAGAATAAGACAAATATATTTTATTAATCTCCTTGAGTATTTTCTTCTTCTTAAAGAAGTCCAACACTGTTTCTACTACCAAATCTCATGTTAAAGAACATGTCTTTTAGATTCAGAATAAAAAAAATCAGAAGGAGAGCTCTTCACAGCAAATATTTCTAGCTTTATTTATAAGTGAACTAATCATGTTGCTCTTTCTACAAGCTAAGGGAGAATTATGGAAGAATTAATGTTGTTATTACCATCATGAAGCCAAAGAACCCTAGCTTTTTTTATATTTTAGTAGAGAATTATAGGTGTTTAAAACATGAGCATAGCTATTCAAGGCTTAAAGCTCTTAATTTCTCAAAATTGAGTAGGAGGGATTCTTATAGCATTCGTTCCAGAAGAATATGAGGGACTCCTTACCAAACATGAATTGAACCTCAATATTTGGACATAGGCTCATATTGAGAGCCTTAAGCTCCCCTGATAACTCCTAGCTTCATTATAAGTTGATAGGCTTTGCAATCTACTACATCCTTTTGCATACTAGACAACACATCACTTTTAAATCTATCAACCTTGATTAAATAATTATTAAACTTGTACTTTAATAGAGGGAAGAGTTAAAAAATGGAGGACCTTAATAGTGGAATAGTCAGAGGGGGAGGAACATAATAAGCAGAGCTAATTAGGAAATGTCTTAACCATGTTTAATTCATAAGGGCTCTATCGAGTTTTTTTTCTTCTTATAAACCAATCACCTTGTTACTTATTACTCCACACGAACAACTTTCCCATTAAGTTTAGAACTCCTCATAAGTTGATTACAAAGTTAAGTTTACTCTTTAGATGCCTTTAGAGTAATCCCCTTCCTTCAGTCTTATGTGAATGTAAGATATAGTTCATATCCCTTATCATTAGTTAAGGATTTTAAGTACCAACACGAATCATCCTCAAATCACTCTATAGTTTTGCTTTTTAGAAAGCCATATTTATTGCATAAATTATAGAAATGGGGAACGTAATAAAGGACCAACTCAAGGAACAAAATAAATTAATTAGTTGGTCAAATATAATCAAACTAGAAACCTAAATAAAAAGCTAGATTAAAGGCCATCACTATTCTCCAAGTATATTTATTAGTGTAGTTAAAGAGGCAGCTTAAATTTTTGCCCAAAAAACTCAAGATTTCTTTAAGGTTGTGTTACTTGATTTGAATTTTCTAAACTGCCCATCAGAATAGGCTTCTTCTCCAATATAATATCCTTGATCGCTTGTTGTTTTTTAGGACGATTAAGTCCTCCTATATTCTAGACTAATGATGACATTAGGCTAGAGAAGTTACTAAAGAAGTTAAGAATTCCTCAAATGATTTTTCCTTTTGTTAGGCTTCCTTTCAGGCTTCGATTTTGGTAGAAGAATTTAAGATCTTTATAAAACCGTCTTTTACATGAGAAGGCTTGTCC
>JANZLX010000003.1:2347937-2378473 GCA_025531955.1 Erythroxylum orinocense
GCACCATCATTAATTAATTGTTTATTTATTTTCTTTTCTTAGTTACGAAAAAAATTAATTGTTTAATTTGACAAATAAAATGTACAAAATAAAAATTATTATATAAATTAATAAATATTAATTTATCGATAAATTAATAAAATATTCATTTATCAATAAATTAATAACTCTATATAAGATAATAATTTTCCAGGTCCAAAAAATATTCATTTATAGAGGTTTTACTGTATATCAAATCTTTTTAATAACTTTGTATTAGTGAATATTATATGTCAATCTTTTATATATATATATATATAGACTTCAATTTAGACTAATTCGTTTTACTCTTTTGAGGGCAATTAATTATTTCCATTTTCCTTTTTTGTCTAATATATAACTCCAAAGTTTGCATCCTACTGTGCTACTTAAACATTATGTGGATGTTGTTTCTATAAATGACTGAAGATGTCCTGTAAAGTACCAAATGCAAGCAAATGGGCTAGTCTCCTCATTTTACCACAAATTGTACAATATAAACCCTAATTTGTATAGTCTCCAATTCAATTGGACAGCTTATGAACACAAATTCAAAATGATAATTTGATGATGTGAAAATTTGTTAATCCGATTAAAGATCATAATTTGTTGATTGACAAATAAGAAATACTTGTTGGGATAACCAATCACATTATTGGAGTCAAATGTTCAAAAATGAGTTAAATGGTTTTAACTCATTTATTAATTGTTAAAATATGTGTTAAAAATATTTTTTTAATTTCATACTTTTCAAAAAAAATTCATAATATTTTAAAAACAATTTCTATTATTAAAAGTATTTAATAAAATTTAGGTTAACTTATTTTATATATGTAATTAATTTGAATGAATATTTTTACCTGACTTTAATAGTACTACTACATCTACAATCACCTAGTAAAAATCCCGGTGAAACATAGAATTTGGGAAGATCCTGTAGTATGCAGCCTTATCCTTAATTAGTAGAAAGGACCTGATTTTAATAGTAATTTTAGTAAATATAAACTTAACAAAAAAGTTTCTTAATGTTTTTACTAATATAAAATACTTTTGATGAAATAATTTAAAATATCTAAAGTGACATGAAGGATTATTATATCATTTTTTGGCATTGTTGATTTTCATATTTTTAGAAAATTGATTGAAAATCAAACTTATGGACTCTTATTAGCTTGAAACATAACGTGTAAATAAAAAGAAATTAAAATTTGGGAAAGTAACCAAACTCTTTTGTTTGCGTGGTGAGTTTGTCTCTTTCCCTTTATTCGAAACAGAAGTAAGGAGAGACCATGCACGTAGTTATGGAGAACCGATCAACTCATGGGCTCACAATAGAGAATAATCCAGGCACAACGTTAGCAGCAAAACCCAACGTCGAAGGGACTACACTGGTCACGTTTATGGTGGCTCTAAGGTACCCGGTCGGAGGCAACACTGCGCACCTGGCAACTGGGAGTTGCACATATATGGCACAAAAAGAAGGGTCAAAAGCAACACCGTCAAGTAAATCCAAAACGACCTGAAAGAACCCGTTGGTGTTTGTAACGACCTGCGCGAGGCTGGTTTGGCCTCCGTTGCAGGACAGAAGCACGTCGACTCCGGCCAAGCCCCTCGCGCCAGGCGCAGGGTTACCTCCGACGGCGCAGTAGAGGCGACCTGGGATAATAACTTGAGCTATAGGGATGCCGTTGACGGTAAAAGCATGAGCTATGGAGGCTGTGGCAAGGAAGAGGAGGGTAGCGATGAAGACGGAGGTGTAGGCCATTGATGAGCAAGTGTGATTTAGCTGAGGATGGTGTTTCTTCTGCGAGAGTCGCGTATTTATAGGGTTTTGTGGGAAAGTGGAGTTATGGGATTGTTCATGTCCCATGCAGTTCAGTTGTTAAAATGTTTGTATTGAGTTTGAACCATCCCGTTTGATGATAAAAGATACACGCTACTTGCTATGGAAGTATGGATGGCAATGTGGCGGGGTCCGGCTTAATGTCAACTATTTATGATCAAATTGGATCCAAGATTTAATTAAATTCAAGTTATTAACATTATTTTAGTCTTAAATTTATAAACAAATAATATTATTTTAGTTCAAAGAATTTGAATTTCAATTATTTATGCCCGATCCAAAATTTAATTAAATCCGAGTTATCATAAAATATCATAATTATGATATAATTCATTAAAACAACGTCACTTTAATTTAATTTTCTTAAATTTATTATGCCAAACAATATTATTTTAGTTCGAATGATCTCAATGTCAATTATTTATAATCCGAGTTCGACCCAATATTTTTAAATATATGTGAAAGTAACTAATAATGCATTCTTCTAATTTAAGCGTTCATTTAAAAAGTAAGGCTACAAAACTTTAATTATTAGAAACTCTTGCCCAACTTACTTATGACAAGAGGCATTGGGAAAGTCCCATGAATCCAAATTAGGTATTTTCAATGAACCGATCTAATGACAAAGACAAGCTCAAACTGATTCGAAGCTCAACTATTCTAAACAAAATAACATTAAAAGAGTTATGCATCGGATAGGCTTACGCCTGAATAGCTCAAATATAAAAAAGACATTGTTTTACACTTAATTAAAAAAAATATTTTAAAAAATTGGTAAGACTGACCCATTGTCATCCCTAATTATATTTTCATAGAATTAAAATTTAGAACTTTGTATTAATTCTATATATAATTAGAAAAGTACTAAGGAAGTCATTCTCTTTTCTGGAAAAAAAAAAAAAGAGAATACGAACGGGGGGGGGGGGGGGGGGTGTCTGTTAAAGCCCTTTTAAGCAGAGAGAGAGGTAAAAATAATGATTTGCAATAAATGAATATAAGTTACAACAGAACAGACCAAACTGCAAGAAGACAGAACAAGTACCAGGACTGTAGTGAAGGCCTCAGTCCTCTTCCTCTTCAGTCTCTCCTTCCATCCCAAAAGAAAACCAAAAGCAGTAGATTTCACAAACCATTTACACAAAAAGCAAAAGAGATGATGCCCTGAACTAAAATTACGGTATGAATCTCGGATTCGAACAATTTTAATTTCAGGGCAAACCATACAGTTCATATGTTTACAAGGAATATCAGCAAATGACACAATCTCTAAAGTCATCAACAAAAGAGAAAAGTACCTCTATAAGATGCAGGGACTGCATTAGTAAGCAAATCCATATCAGCTTGACAGGAATGAGGTGACACACTGTGGCCGATTTGCGAGATTCTGACCCAATTCAGCACCTCTCGTGAAGAGAAACAGCCCAAACAATGCCAGAAAGAATACCAAAATAGGCTGCTTCACGAAACAACCAAACCATCCTCAAGAACTGTCGCATCTTCACAGATAAGGATTTCAGGACCCGTGTTTGTCATTTGTCTTCAGCTGATGGAAACCCTATGCCCTTTACTGCCGTAGGCAGGAGGCGAAAAATGATTCATAAGATGTGCTGATTCATGCTGCTAACTTTAACAGAGGGAATATCCTATCCCGATGTGTCAATCTCCTTTCCATGGTCATCCTCATGAAAATTTCTCCTCAGCCTTCTTAACCATATATCATAATCAATAGGATATGGAGTACCGCAAAGACTGTCCACGTAGTCAGCAAATGCTTTCAACACAGTCGACACATCACCAAGTTTCTGTTGAATCAATCTCCTAGACCAAGAGGCCTCTCTCCATTGAAGTGCACCCTCAACTGAATCTAGATCCGGTAAAGAACCACCACATGAAAAATAAAGCATATAAACCAAGCTCTCTGCATCTGAAGCTGAACACAACTTTCCCTCCTGCAGAGCATAAGTGGATGAAAAATGGAGATTCATTGCAGGGCGATCCCGATCTTCGAGAATAGCATGACCCCAACCAATGAGGACAAAATAGGGATGCCTTGCATTAGATGTCACACAAATAATATTTTCTGTTCGGATATCTCCATGCCGAATGCCAGCAGAAGAGGCAGTAGAGAGTGCAGACAAGCAATCATGGCAACACCTAATGGCCTCATCCACACCAAATCTGCCTGAATTTACCATATCAGTAACTGTTTCACCAACTGGGCTTGTCACAAGAATTGGGGTACCACACCATGGGTGATCACAATTCCCACCCGAGCTAGGTTTCCTACACTGACCCGGATGGACAATCCTGCCAGAAGCACTCAACTGAGGTAAATACTTGCTAGATAGTCCTTTTTGTCTCATTAGAGTCAATATTTTGGTCTGTCTTTGAACTTGATACCACAAGTTCATATCCTGCCATGCCGGTTCAATTTGAGAAGGGTGGGAACCAACATAAAGGAACAAAGATTTACCCGGATCTTCGACAGCTGAAGCTAGATAATAACGTAGCTCACCATTGTGCAGCACTTCATTGATTTGATAGCCCTTCTGTTGATCTGAGTCCTCCAACCACAATACAGATCCCACATCCAACTTCATTGTTAACTCTTCAGACTCAATTTTGATGGATTCATCTTGAACCTCAACAATTTCAGGATTTAGAGTGCACTGCTGGAACCTAAACAAACTACTTCCATTGACCATGCTATCTCCCAATTGCCTCTCCACTCTTCTTGTTTGGAGGCGAGAACCATGGTCAGCTGCTAAGTCCTCAATTGAGTGTTTTGGCATCCCCATATACTGAATAATGCAGTGGAAGGTTGCAAAAAGTACCTGCAAAGCACCAATATCACACCAATTCGCATTGCCGAGTTTATTCCAAATCCTATCTATTGGAGAGACAGAGACTTTACAATGCCTCTGTATCCAGTCTGCACAACAGTTGTATACATTATTCACATCAAACTCCAATCTATTTACATCTCCCTCAACTTTAATAACCCCTCCGTATTGAGAATCAACAACAAGAACAAAGACCGAGTTTGAATTCTCCGAAAAGTTCAATCTGCTTAATTTTCTTGACAATAAAATGCGTAAAGCATAGAAAAGAACCTCGCCTAGAACAGACAAAGAAGGTTGCCTCTCACTGCCCACAGCAAAATTTCCAATATCAGGCCTCAAGAGTGCTAATTCAAGAACACGATCCCACTTTCCATGTGGATGTCTAGGGCTGTCTAATAATACACCAGTTGCACCAAGACCTCCAAGCATTCCTTTAGCTATGGCCTTCTCAGCCTGGTAGAATTTTAAGTTTGAATTGTACAAACAGGCAATGGAAAAAGGCATTGGATCATCTTGATTCCAAAAGGCCTCCCACAAACCCTTCACACTTGCATGCAAAAAGTCTTCAATAGCAAGATATGCAGTTGCTTCCACAGCATCTGATGTTGAAGCATAGACAGCATTGGGCATCCTAATTAGCTGCTGAAATGAAACTCCCTCCAATGCATAGTCAAACTTTTGAAGTTCTATCAACTCAAAAGGTACATCAAATGCAGACTTTTTTCCAGGTGAATTCTCAGATATTGATTCGAACCAGTCTTCAAGCTTGGCAGTCAAGGCCTCACTGTCCAGAAGCCTATAAAGAAATTCTTTACGGATACGAGACCTAGTGCCAGATGATACACTAGATCTTTTTGCCCCAGACTCTACAGATTCTAGGTCTGGGGATCTACCTGTTAAATAGCAAGTTTTTGCATTCATTATTCAGCCCCAATATTAATATTCCTATAATATTAAAAACAAATGAGATGCAACAAAACACTCAGGACAAAAAGAAAATGAAGAGAAGCAATAAGTTTAAGAGATTGAAAATGTGGTGAGATCGATCATGTTCTTTGAAAACCAGGGAAATATACAAACCTGGATCCTTCATCTATATTTTCAAACATGACATAAAATGCTTAACATTTTTTCAAAACAGAAGGATATCTACTTAATCTTGGAAAGTTGAGATACAGAGATAAGCAGACAGTAACCTAATGTTTAAGATGTCAATAAATAAGAAGCATAATAATGTTCCATACAGGCAAATACGGAAGAACAGACTCAGGCCCATCAATTCTTACATTTTCAAAATTGCTTCTGTTTCCAGAAAAAAATTGTGCCATACATTACCAATGAGCCATCAGAAATTGACTTTAACTTCCAGTAGCAATGTAACAACTTAATGCACAAATTTCCTTCTATAAAATGGAACCCAAAAAAAAAAAGGAAAATGGAGTACCATTCTCCCATCCAACATGAGCTCCAAAAAGCACCAAATAAAATTCAATCAAAAGCTGCTGACCAAGGTGAGAAGACTGCTATTAATTGTGATACATCACTTCCATAAAATATTTGGGATTACCAACAAAATATAGTTTACATTTGACCAATATGTGGACTAACACAGACGCCTTAACATGGTCAAACAGAAATTAAAATACATGCAATGTTATTGTGGTCCTCATTTAGCATATTTTGCTTCTGCTCTTGACTCACACCATCACACTCAACACAATATCAATAACATGCACAACAAGATTGGTCATAAGTCACAAAAGGCATTAGTACTATGGAACTTTACTCTCCTAAGATTTTTTAAATGCACAGTTCAAGAAATAAGAGCTATTGAGATTATTTCCTCTACTAAAAATGCTTTAATATAGCCAACCAAAATTTTGTACTGCAACTAAAAGCTTTGACGACTCTCTTGTTGTAACCAGCTTAACTTTGTTTGGATTGCAAACTTGGTAAAAGTTGCAAATGTTCGTCATATTTTCAGACAAGTATAAGTGCACATAACAGCCATATTACCCATGGAACTGCAACCTAAGGAAGGGGATTTGGTGACAATCTTAATCTTAAGCACTTACTCATGAAGCCAATAATCTAAAGACTTGAAATTCCCCTCAATGTTGTATAGATGTCCAAAAGCTTTTATGTTATATACCAAGCAATGCCCCGTTTGACCACATCCAAATATATACATGAAGGTGAATCTGTATTTTCCAAAATTCTGGAATACCTTATTTGTTTATTGATACACTTTCAACAGCAGTAAAACAAATACCACTGAACATAATCCAGTAAGGCAAGTCATTTTCAGAATGTTGCTCAAATTGAAAGCTTGGTAAAAATTTGCCCAATCACTTTTTAGAACAGAAAAAGGAAAACTATTCAAGAGTTTAAAAAAACAGAAATAACATCCCAGCTGAGACAAACTATTCAAGAGTACTTGCAAAATAGATTGTATGTTAAGTCAAATTCAAATTATCCACAAAAGTTGGTCGTCATCAATCAAATGATGGGCACAAGCTCAATTTACAAGACTTGCTGAATACACCATGGATGTAACATTTGATAATTAAATAGCCACCTCAAAAACAGAATCTTTAATACTAAAATCAAACCAATCGCTATATATAAGAACACGATTGACATCTCTGCAACCAAAACTACATAAAGTAGCAATTGAAGCAACAAAGGGAAAAATATTTGAATTACGGATATAACACCCTACTTTGTGTAGAATTACGATTCAAAAAATAGACAATACACTTAATGAAGAAAACCCAGAACGAGAAAAGAAACGAAACATCGAATTCAAGGAGACCCAGAGAAGTCAATCGAGTTCTTAACGAAGTAAACAACGAGTAAAAGGAGAGAGAAAGAGAGAGAGAGAATCTTAGGGCTAGGCTATCATAGATGAAGACAAAGATAAAAGAAAAGAATATACCTTCCATTTACGGAGCTTTGAGCTTCAGATCTTCCTACTCTCTCTCTCTCAGCTCCTCTCTCTCTCTCTCTATCTCTGCGGGTTCTTCTATATATTCTTCTTATCATTAATTGATTATTCAATATTTATCTTTCTCTCTCTAGAATTCACACTCGCGGAGACACAAATACAGTTTCCCTCTCTTTTATATGCCGTCTCTTTGTAGAGAAGATATTTGTCCGATATTATTTTATTTTATAAAATTTCAGTTATTTATTTAGTGAAAGGAATTATATAAATAAATAGCTAAAATTTATTAGATACAATAAAACAGTATAATATTAGACAAAAAATCTGAACTCGCGTCAAGTACGAGAACTTGTTTTATTTTATTTTATTTTTGTTTCTGACTTTGAATTTGTTTAATTTATTAATTATATTATTTATTTTTATTACAAGCTATTGGGACTTGGAGGAGAAAACAAGATATTCAAGTAAGAGACAGACAGTTGAAAAAGTGACAAGACAGAGACCGGCTTTGTCTCACTATTCTTCTTATAAAATAAATTATTCGATCAAATATATGATTTAATTCAGGATTAATTAAAATAATCTCAAACATTACTCACTTTTATAATTATATCCTAAATTTTAAAAAATAACAAAATGCTCAATTTTTAATTTTTTAATTCTGGTATGAAATGTTACTGACGTAGCTTGCCACATAAGCCAAATACTCTTAATACTTATATACGTCATATTAGTTAAACTAACTAATTAAATTGTTTAACTAGACTGGTTATTTTGAAATTGAAAAATCTTAATGAAACTTAGTATCAAAACTTAATTAATTAGTTTAATTAAGCCTGACATAAATGAGTGTTAAAGATATCTGTCTTATGTGGCAAGTCACGCCAGTAATATTAACCAAGATACTAATATCGAGTTAAAATTACAAAAAATTAAAAGTTTAATAGTTTAATTGTCACTTTTTAAGTTTGAGCTAAATTGAGTAAACTTTTTTTTGAACACCCTACTCACAAGAGGGGCTAGTAGGGAATCGAACCTGAGACCTAATCGAAATCAAGTCTCGCTTTCAACCATCGAGTCACACCTCTTGAGGGTTAAATTGAGTAAACTTTGGATTTTTTTAATTAATTCTTTAATTTATCGGCCATGAAAAATATACTGAAATAGCTAAATATTATTGTAAATTTTTCACATATAAAATGCTGAAGATGTTATTAAATGAAGAAGTTAAAACTTAAAAGCATGAGCTTTTTTTATTTGAAACATGTAGTTTGGGCTCATTATTAATTAAGAATCGAGATAATCATAGTTTATTTCACTAAAGTAGTTATAATTTTTATTTAAATTTAAAATTAATAATGAGCTCACTTGGTCTTAATTTTAAAAAAATGGTTAAGTTTGAATTTAATCAATTTAAATACTTAAATTCGAATCTGACTAAATTTAAAGTAAATCGTTAATTTTAAAGAGATCAATTTGAATTTTGTCAAATCCGATTTTAAACTAAAATTTAATTAAACTTAAACGTTTTGTTGATTTTAGGTTAAGTTTATACTAATTTTAAATTCATAGTTAGAATTATATTTTTTAAATTAAAATTTTTATATATTTTTAATTAAGATATTTTTGTAATTTATCGTAATTATTACTATAATTTTTTATATTGAGTCATAATTGGCCATAATTACAAGGTAACTTAAAATCTGCAATCTAAATTTTTTATTTATATCAATATTAAATTTCACTCGTATAATTTTATTGGAAACAGTCTTTTTATTAATTAAGAATAAGGTTAAGTACTATTAAATTTTCCGAAACTTCGCTTATTAACAAGACTTTTATAAAATTGTTGTTGGTGTTGTATTATTAAATTTTACCTATTATTTTCATTTGATTTATTTGTGAATTTATGTCTTAGATATAAAATGCATGAAGTACCTAAAATGCCAACCAATTTTGCTTAAAAAGGGCAAGCATTTTGTCATTGTTCATCTTTTGAAGTATAAAGATTCTTGATGGTTGAAAGTTTCCAGGAAGGTCTCAAAGTCTTGTTAATGTCTACTGTCTCTCAACTAAAGCAACTAAACCCTACCCTTTTTAGCAGACAACAAAACTGTTCTGGAAGATTAAGACACTGTCCTTGAAAATTATTCTAATAAATTGTAATTACAAACAATTGTGATATCAATCCTGATCTGGTTTGACCCAATTCTATTTTTAGAAATTTACAGTCTCAGCTTTTCTTTAACTTCACTTTTATTTCAAATTTGTTTCCTTCAAAGCTCTTTGAATAAAATTTTATGGGATGACAATAGACGGCCATGCATCTAGATTTAAGTGTTTTTGATAAGTCGGTAATTGAATTGAGCTTAGGTTTAAACCAGCTCGAGGTTCAACTATTTTAAAACAAAATGATATTATTTTGTTTTAAAAGTTAGGTCTCGAGGAAGTATAAATTTAGACAACTCAAGTTCAAACTCAATTAAAATAAGTTGTTTTTTATTTTTTATTTTTAAAAAAAATTAATGGAAACGTCTATTGCCAGCCCTAAAAATTTGACCTCTTCCACTTGAAGTACAATACACTATACCATTTTCAGCTTCCTGTCTGTCATCAGAAACTCCATACACAAGGAAGTAGCTACTGTTTTTTTTTTTTTTTTGGTTATAACTAAGAGAAAAGAGAATTATCTCATAAAAGAAATATCACAAGTATCAGCCCATACAAGAAGAGGGCTGCAGGAATATCATCCCAGACCTAAAAATGTGAAGAAATGTCATGACCCAATTTAATAAGATAATCGACTGCAAAATTATCTTCACGAAGCATATGCCGAATAGAGCAACTCTAATTCCTAACAAGTTTGAATATTCACAACCAAAACAGACAGGGGATGTGAAGAGAGAACACCACAACTCACCATTTGCACCGCCTTCATACTATCAGATTCTACAACGACTTGCCGAAAACCTTGATCCCACGCAAAAATCTTGAAGAAGTTTCATCTGCTCATAACATCGATAATCAAATCATGCTCATATCACGCATTGACCAGTGGATGTTCCATCGACTTTTGAGTTTCCCCCCCTCTTGCATCGTATTTCCTGTTTCAATTAGGCATGATATGTCCCAACTTTTCTAGACATGGCCTAAAAAGACAGGAAATAGAAAAAGGAAAGATCCTGATGTTGTTGCCTGAAAACTCGGGAAAAGTATCATTTTGTGTTATCATATGTTAAATATTTGTTTGACAAATGATTGTGCCCTCAGTTAATTCTTGTTTTCTGTACCATATTTGCAACCATTTGTTTCAGAAATTATGTATATTTGTTATTCACAGTTAACAATAATAATTCATTTGTAAAATTTGTTTTCCATGTCTTTATTAATTTAAGTATTTTAACTTTTGTTCTTTATTTTAATAATTCAAAAAGTTATAAATCATAAACAAAAATATATTAAATTTGATTATATTAAAAATTTTATTTAACTATAATTTATTAATTTATTAAATAATTCATTATTCTTTATTAAGAATATTCAACGAAATACTAAGATATATAATATTACTGTATTTTTAAAGTAATGTCTTAATAAGTCATTTTATACATAAACAATTAATACTAAACAACTAATTTTACTAAATATCTCTAACAAATAACTAATATCATCCGCTGGTCAAATCAACTAATATAATTAGCTATCAACTAAGAGCTAATACAATATGCTAATTGCAAAAAATTACTTATCTTTCGAATTGATAAATCCAAAATTAGCCCAATTATTAGTGATGGTTTGAAGTTGGCAAAAAATTACTTATCTTGCGAATTCTTACATGTACAAAGGGAGGGAAATCGAGCAGCACATCTCATAGCTCGGGCTGGAATTAATTTGAATGAAGATATGTTTTTAATGGAGGAAGCCCCAGCGGAAGCTGAAGCGGTGATTGATGAAGAGAAGCGCCTCCGCGAACCATCATGAAGAATTGTCTCTCTTTTTTAAGATACCCAGATTCTGAGATTTACTGGGACCATTGAAACATGATCAGCCGCTGAAGATCTCACCGTTACCGTTGTCATTTTCCGGTCTTCAAGCTCGATTCATGGACTAGCTTTCTGGCCTGTGTTCCTTTTCATTTTGTTTTTTTGAAAACTCTGGTTCCTATATTTTGTTTGTTTCTTATTTTTAAATAAAATTTGGCTAGATGGCATTAAAATAAAAAAAAAGCTAATTGCAAATAAAGGCCGATAATTACAAGCTTTAATGATTGAGAAAAACATGATGACCACTTGTTATACCATACCCCTCACACTAGTTAGAAGGTCATTAGCAAATTGATTGGAATGATGACCTGGCACCACATACAAAAGTTAAAACAAATATGTTCATTAAAAGCAACCAATTGGATTCATGTTTCTTAGATTCTTTAAGACTTTATATTAAAAGATCAAACTTATTTTATGTTATAATTAATTATTAATCACTTAATTTTGAGATGAGAGTGAATTATGAAATATGTAATTAATAAAATATTATATATTATTACATTTTAATTTACATTTATTAAAATTATATAATATAATAAAAATTTAAATTTAATTTTATCGATTCTAAAATGAACAAAATAGATTCTCAATAAATAAAAAATTATTTTTTTGGCAGTCATTATTAATGTAACAATTTTTATATTTTAAAAATTTGTTGATAAACATAATATAATCCACATGAAATAATAACGCTTTATAAGAAAAATATCAATTCAGTGATTGATAGTGTAACACTTAATTTTAATGTCGTCAATTTTTTTATATTCAAAGTTTATTTTAAATGTCTTGAAAAACGTTAAAATTAAGTCTTTTACTTGAGAAATCAATAAAATTAGAAACAAATTAACAATTTTAGATTGAAATTAATTCAAACTTAACGTCACATTGTTCCCTCTCATTGGATGATAATTCAGCCAGGACTGACCTGCTTGACTCAAAAAGTCAATAGGTTAGATCCGAGATGACCGATCTACGAGTCGAGACTTTTAGCTCGATTGGGTCATTAGTTGAGATCGGGCTAGATCTGTTTAGGGCCGACCCAACTTATGACCGTACAAACATTGATAAATCAACGTAATTTTTTGAAACTTATTTTAAAAATTAATATGAAACTTATTTTAAAAATTAATAAATTGGGCTTGACAGGCCCCACCCGCCCTAGGCTAGTCGGGCTAGGGATAAGGCCTGCCCATTATCAAGCCCATCCTAATGAGAAAAATAATTAGATGTTTTAACAAATAAACACCAAAATAAAAGAGGGGCTAATTTGTCATTTCACATTACTTGACAGATGTGTCAAAGATGTTTGACAACGTGGAGCCAGATAACAGAAGCAGAACGTGTAATGAGCACAACAGGTCCATACTCGGAGCCTCGAGTGAACTCCACGAAGATTTCTGATTGGTTTATTCGTCCGGGCGTAGGAGCGTAGCAGCACCGCCAACGTCTAGGGATCGATGAAAGCGACACGTCGTCTAAACCCAAATGAACTGTGTACGTATTAATTGTAACAACAAAGAAGTTATTAACATCACACTGTTACTGTAGCTTGTCCTGTCGTCAAAACTAGCCAACTAATCATCTGATACCAAGAAGAGATCGCTTTTCAGTGAGCCCGAGCGCAGCAATATTGCGTTTAGTCTGTTGTTTCCTTTTTTCTCTTTCTGTGGAGAAGAAGAAGACGAATATAAGGTCTTTTCCTCATCTGGATTGTCTCATTTTTTCTGTTTTTGTTTTCTTTCGTGTGTTTTAGTTCTTTTTTTGGGTTCGTTTTTGGTCAGCAGTAAATGGATCAATCTGCATTGAGAATCCAATGTGGTTGCATCGATGTTCTATTGACTTGATCCTTTGCTTTCTGTGTTGGATTGTTGGTGGTGTTTTTATGTGCCTTACTGTGTTTAAATTTGGTTGCTTTCTTGAGTGAGATTGGAATCTTTGGGTTCTTGAGTTTTGGGAGCTTTGTGGGTTTTGCTTTGGCTAGTATTTGGTATTAAATGGTTTCCATTCTTTTGTTTTTTTCTATGTTAAATCATGGTTCTTTTGGTAGCTTCATGAACAATGGTAATGTCGATGTGACTTCAAGAGTTTAAAGTTTCTGTCTTTGTTAGTTTTCGTCTAGTTTTTGTAGATGGGTAAGTGCTAATTAACTTGATTTTATGTTGTATTCAGCGTTTCAGTTATTTCTCATATAGGTTTCAATAACTAGTTTAATTTCTTAATCTCTCTTCGACATAGCATATTTTCTTGGAAAATCTTCTGATTGTTGTTTATAGCTTATTTCATATAGTTGGCATAGTAGCTAAATAGTTGGATCCAACTTATGGATGCGTTTTGCTTTCCAATGGTATAATGACTCACTAAATGTGTCATGCGATTGCATGCTTTTCAGTTGCAAACTTGACTGGACAAGTGCTTCCTAATTACCCTTTTTGGTTAGGTGAGTTTGTAAGGAATTGGAGGAATGCTGGATGAGTATAAGTTAGGACTTTTGACTGTTTGACGTGATGGTGTCTTATGTAAAATTGGAAGAGAGAAATGCTGGCTTAGTAAAAGATGAAGTATTTGCACCAGCATGCAGAATGCACTGCTGCTTTTTTTCGCATAGTATATCTTTCTTTGCTTCTTGTCTCATTGTATCACTGCCTTACAGCACTGCCCTATGAATTTTCTGAAAGCTGAGGAATATGTTATTCTGCCATTTTCTTAGGGGCTTTATCAAGTCTTTCCTTGCTAGCAGCAAGGCTAGAGAAGATTGTGGCAGATCATCTGAAATTTTGATTTCTCGCCAACAGAAGCAGCACATTATTTCCTTCTTTTCATGCATATGGTAATTTATTTACACTTTGCTTGAAACAGTTGAAGTTAATTGCATTGTCAAGAGTTGAAGGATGAAGAAATACTAATGATAATTGTTAGCCAAGAAACACAGTGGCATAGCAAGACCTTTGAAAGAAACAAAATAAATGTCATCCCTTGTCCATGATATCACTTGGTAGGATTTTGGGAGCGTCTGAAAAATTTTGCATTATAGAACTGTTTTTACTGGAATTGAAGTTTGCTTTCAAAGAAATGACCTTTCAATTAGATGATGGATAGTGGAAAGAGTATGTGCATTGATTTAGGATGAGCATTTTTGCATTTCATGGGATGACGAAGATCGCTGCTCATATCCAATGCTTAATATATTTAAACAGCTAGGTGATTTCCACTTGCTCACTGTTAGACCACGTAGCTTACAACTTTTCATTGTCCTTCAAGGCAAGAAATGAAAATCTTCCGCCCAATGTAGTAAAGCAACTTGCAAAGGAATTGAAGAATCTTGATGAGTCACCACCTGAAGGCATTAAAGTTGGAGTAAATGATGATGACTTTTCAACCATATATGCCGATATTGAAGGCCCAGGTATGGCAATTTTCCTTGTATGTGACATTTTTTGAGTTGTGGTTTGGGAACTTTCCTTATGTAAGATTTCTCCAATGTACAGCTGGTACTCCATACGAAAATGGTGTGTTCCGCATGAAACTTTTGCTGTCTCGTGACTTTCCCCATTCTCCCCCTAAAGGTTTGTAGATGGATACTGTATTTAACGGTGCCCCTTTGAAATTTTCTTTTCTTTTCAAGATGAGCTTGGTTCAAATGTAGAGTTATTGGAAATAATGAATTGTGGTCAGCTAGCTTTATGATCATATCTTTTCAACCATATGATGCCTTAGAGGTCTAAGTTTCATCGTAGATAACCTAATTTCTTTATGTGTTAGTGAATCCTCTTGGCATTGTCTTTCAGGTTATTTCATGACTAAGATTTTCCATCCAAACATTGCAACCAATGGCGAGATATGTGTCAATACATTAAAAAAGGATTGGAATCCAAGTCTAGGTCTACGGCATGTCCTCATTGTAAGTTCTTTGTGAATTTTTCTTTTTCCTCTTTATTATATTAGAGACAAGAAACTGCTCCTTGACTTGCCAATTCGATAAAGGAAACTCGAGCTCTTGTTTAGTTGTAATGTATTTTTAGCCTTCAACTTTGTGGTGACAGGTAGTCAGGTGCTTAATGATTGAACCATTTCCGGAGTCAGCTTTGAATGAACAAGCTGGCAAGATGTTGCTTGAAAACTACGAAGAATATGCCCGGCATGCCAGGTATGCCATACCTACACTTTATTTTTTACTCCAAGTTGAGGTGAATGAATCAATGGGACCTTATACATGACATATTTTGGCATTAATTAAGACACCTATTCATAATAAATCTTAATTGTCATTAGATGTGAGGGATATGATTTTGTGGGATGTGTAGGAAGTTAAAAAAGGGAGTTCTACGGAATTCAACTTTTTTCTTGATTGAGCATGGAAAACAGTATGAAAAACACTATCATGCTTGCAAACGTCTGTGCAGGTTATACACTGGAATTCATGCTAAGCCAAAACCAAAGTTCAAGCTAGGAGCTATTTCAGAGTCTACTACAGCTCTAAATCTTGAGCAATGTAATGCTTCAGTTCTTAGTCTAGATCAGAAGAGTGCAGCGGTGACTGCAGTGATGCCATCACCATCCCCGTTGGCCCCTTGTACAACAGCCTCTAAGGGAGGCAATAGTCAGGACCAAGCAGCTGTTGTAGCCCACATGTCTGAGCTAGGGATGACTGGATCCATATCAGTGCCACTGGCGAGCAGTACCCAGAAGAAAGAAGGTGGACCAGCGAAAGTTGTGGTGGACAAGAAGAAAATGGATGCTAGGAAAAAGAGCTTAAAGAGATTATAATGTATAAGAATCTCTGCCAAACATCTGTTACTTATTGGTTGGATAAATGAATGTATGTTGTGCAAGGGATACCACCATTTGGGGCAATTGCTCTTAATAAATATTCTCTTATCCTATTTTCCTTATATTCTTCTTCTAGACCCCAATTTTTCAATTTATACTCCTGAAGAAATTAGACATAAATGCCTACAGTAGTCTGACGAAGAAAAAATTGCTGGATTTGCTAATTGACATCTACAGGAAAAACTGAAGCTTGAAAGCAGGAAGAATTCCATTTTTGTTGAAGTGTGAAGGGATGCGTGAGTTAAGTTTGACTGTCAGACCTGGAAGAGGATGCCAAACATGCCAATTAGTTGATTGTCTTCCATTTGCTGTAAATTTGTTTGTTCTTAAGCACAAACATATAGATGAATGCACTTAAAGTAGGGTTCTGAGGAATAATAGAGTGCATTTAACAGAAACTTTAAATTCTAGGTAATTCAAGTTTTACAAAAGGGCTTGCAAGGAGCAATATAACTAGCAAAGAGACTTTCAAGTTTCATAAGACATATAAAGATAATACAGAACATCCCACCATCATCACCACCTTTACCATCACCATACCACCCACCAGCTAGTACCATTCAAAGGTTTGTTTTGGGAAACATGGAAAGAAAAAGAAAATGTAAAAGGGAACTAGGAGCCATAATGTTTGTTAAACCCCACTCTCCTTTAATATTGTTTCTAAAAATATGTTTGATGGGGATAGGAGGATAATCACTTGGCCATCATAACCTTCACAAATTCCTCATAGTTTATCTGGCCATCACCATCAACATCAGCCTCTCTTATCATCTCGTCGACCTCTTCATCGGTGAGCTTCTCGCCGAGGTTTGTCATCACATGGCGGAGCTCAGCAGCAGAGATGAAACCATTCTGATCCTTGTCAAAAACTCTGAATGCCTCTTTCAGCTCCTCTTCAGAATCAGTATCTTTCATCTTTCTGGCCATGAGGTTCAGGAATTCGGGGAAGTCGATGGTTCCATTACCGTCAGCATCCACCTCGTTAATCATGTCCTGCAGCTCTGCCTCAGTGGGGTTCTGACCAAGGGATCTCATCACAGTTCCAAGCTCCTTGGTGGTGATGCAGCCTGCAAAATCAAACAATCTCATCTAAGCTTCTTGAGATGTCAATGTTGAGCGGACCATTAGACCAGAGTAAAAGCTGTTATCCAGCAGGTAACGAAGAACTGGAAGAGGCTAACAAAATAAGACTGTCATTCATAAATGAATAGAATATAACCCTACTGCTAAAGTTGAAACAATTATACTCAAGCATGGATAGGATCAAATATCTAATATGATCTAGATTGCTCACTACTATTTCTCACCAAAAGGATCCATCAGATTTACCATCCAACGGGTCTTAAAAATGAACGGCTTCAAATATCAACCGAAGTCCAATCAAACAGAAGCATATATCCAGAAAAAAACGCATAAACAGGACGAAGTTTATAATATAACGATTTAAAGTCTTATAATTTACAACATAATTACTGAAATAATATCCAAAAATCAAGGGAACAGACATGATAAAGAACCTAAGAGCCTCAAGTTTGTGTCATCACCTCATTGTGGTGATGAAAACATGGATGTGGGAAACAAAATACTAGAACTTGGCGATAGAGCTCGGCTAGATACATCAAAGACAGAAGTGATCGGGATCACGCAACAACCCAACTCGATACTTTACGTAATGCATACCAAATTGGCCAAAGTAACGCGAATAAGACACACAAGAGCCGACAAAAAGAGCAAATCTTTCTGGTTTACACATAATGCTGTGACCCTAATCAAATCTTTCACGCACTTATAAAGTACAAACAAAATCGACCACTAAACAAGCAAGTCAACACTCAAACATCAAAAAAAGAAAAAGAAAAGAGCAACGGGAAAACATGCGTCATGTGTGTGCACATAAACCAAACTCAAATGCTAAAAACCCAATTTTTTGACAAAGACATACCAAAAACATAGAGAAACCAATAAAAGAAACAAAAAAATGAAAACACCCTTATACAAATGAGGAAAACAGAATTAGTAACAAAAGTGAACCACGAAGTCAGATCTAACAGTGTCATACAGACTCGTACAGCACATAAATAACAACATCTACATGTATGAGGAGAGAGGGAGAGGAAGCAAACCATCGCCATCCTTGTCGAACAAGCTGAAAGCTTCCTTGAACTCAGAGATCTGGTCGTCGGTGAGTTGATCAGCCATTTCCTTTCCTTCGGGTTTCCGGGTTCTCTTTTGAATCCTAGAGTAGTTTGTTTGTTGCTCTGAAGATTCAAAAACCGATCTTTGGTTTCGGAGAGAAGAAACAGAACAAGAAGAAGAAAAGAGAAAAATCAGCAAACAGATAGAGCAAGAGAGAGAGAGCGATTCTATCTTCGGACATGACAAAACGCTTTTTTATATTGTTAGCCTTTACTTTCACTTTATTCTCTGTTCTGCCCTTTTCATTTTTTATTTATTCTATCTATGTTTTGTTGAATTTTATTTGGCTTAATTACTATGTAACCCTTTCATCCGTTATTTGATTTTTTTATTAATTAAAAATAGAAATTCGTATTACTATATTTCATCAAACTCCTTAATCAAAACATTTTAAATTAATATTTTTATATACTTACTAATATATAATAATCTATATAAATGTGTGTATTAATTAAAATAAACAAATATTAACAATAATCTAGTGCAAAATTATAATTATTATTCCACTTGCTTCGAAACAAATTATGTAAAATATGTGCATCTTTCTTTTACGTATAAAAAACACAACCTGTATAACAAGTTTAATAATTAAAATTTTGAACGGTCTAATTTTTTAGTCTGATTTTTTACTTTTCGATTCAATTTATTTTAATAATTTTTATTATTAAAAATATATTAATTTATTAATTAATCGATCGATTTTTATAAATTAATACATTTTTATATATCAAAATAAATAAATAAATATTTATTTAATAACCTCTTTTTTAAGTAAATTTTAAAATTTTTGCCTTTATTTTTCGATTTATATTATTTGCAAAAAATGAGAAACTATATTTTGAAAAAAAAACTTTGCGGCTACCGAGGGCATAACTGTAATTACAGGTTATTAATAATTAAAGGGCCGAATAAAAGATCTCTGGGCTATAAATGGAAACTTCCATGCCGCGTGGAATGAAAACAGACAGCGAACGAGTGAACCAATAGGCGTTTGACAGCATGTACCGAGTAAACGATTACTCGGTTGATATAAGGAGATATTTTATATTATATATTTTTATTATTCTTATTTATATAAAAGAAGAGGAAATTTATTAGTGGGCGGTGAGAAATTTCGGTGATTTATTTATTAATTTTTAAATTTCAATGTCTTTTTTAAATAAATAAATAGACGCGGTTGGTTACACGCTTACCCGATTTGTACGCGGAGAGAGAGAGAGATTTAGGACAAAACGAGATCTAGTTTAACGTTTGACTTGTAAGAGATTTAGTCTTTCTCTCATTTTTATTAGGCGCCTTTATCGAATCTTTATTTTTTCTTTAAACCAACAAAACTACCCCCCGGTTTCCTTCCAAATTACACTTGTGTCCTTGACCTCCATATTTGACTTTCTTGTCTTCTGTATTAATTTATCAGTTATATCAACTTTGGCTAGGGTTTGCAATAAACTGGAATTTTTGGTTCCACAATCCACATTAACTGTTTGTTAGGATAAGCTATTGGGAGATTAATAAGTTTTTTTTTTCACTACAAAATTTTTTAAGAAAAATAGGTATTTGACTGTAAAATAAAAAAAATACTTTTTTAATAAATATGATCTTTTTTACAGTCAAAATACAGCTTTTTCAGAATCTCAAATTTGAAGCTTCTAAAAAAAATATTTTTTAGGTAGATTTTTCAAATTAATTAATGAGCCTATTTTTAATCCTTTTTGCTCTTATATTTTTCATATAATTTTTACAAATCTCACAAACTCATCTTTCCGTTTATTATGTATTTAACTATTTACTCAACTCAGATCTCTATTTTAGGATTTATATAATATTATTTGACTTTTTTATATGTTTTAATATTTAATTTCGATATTAGTTTACTTATGCTATAATCTATATAATTTGATTAGATATATTTTTAATTATGTTTCGTATGGTTTAAAATTATAAAATAATTAATATATTGTGCTTTGCATATTATTTAATATATTTTAAATAAGATTTATATGCATAAATACTTTTTATCACAAAATAAAATATAGTTAAAATTAAAAGTGATTTTTATTTTTATGTTGTCAAACAGTTTACTATACAAGCTCATTTAAAAAAATTCTTTTTTAAATGATAGTCTAACAGTCAAGTCGTTTCTTAGAAAATTTCTTCTAAAAAAAGCTTTACAGAAAAAAGTTCTATTATTATAAGTCTAACCAAATATAGCTAAATATAAATGTTCAATTTTGAATATAATTTAATTGATTATAATATTTATATTCAAGAATTTGAACCAAAATCTAATTAATCTAAATATATTCTATTAAATTTGAGTTTGAATTTTATTAATTGATCAAGCCTAACATTGGGAAAGAGAGCTGAAGAAATTGAAATGCGAGTTTCAGGCTGAAAATGATTTGATTATTGATGGGGTAATTAAAAACGTAGGCTTCTCTTACATGATTGGAAAGGTATCAGTAGTTGTTCTTGGGAAGAAGAAGCAGAAGCAGAAGCAGAAGAAGGTGACATGTCTCTAACAACTTCTTCGATCAAGTCTCTGCATATATGATCCTGCAAACCCAATCCTATCCTCCCTATCTCACGTCTCTCTCCCCAAGTAATGTCCCTACACACTTCCTCCACACTCTCCGACATTGCCTTGCTGCTGTTCATCCTTTTCATGATCATCATCTCGTCATTTTCTTGGATCATTTCCATTTCAGGGGTTGTGATTCTTTCCCTGAAACTTGGATTTGTGATGATCAGATTCATACCCTCCTCTACTGGCTTCTTCTTCTTCTTCTTTATCTCGTTTTGCTGGTGTGGAACTCTTCCTGAAAAAAAGTTCAGTAATGGGGTCAATTTAGTTGCTTTGTTCAATCTTGCATGAAGATCTTATCTTACCTGTTGTAATACCTTTTTTTTTAATTCTTTTTTCCTGGTAGGTAAACTGCTACACGATAGGTGGCAGAACAGCGAGTCAGGTTTATAATGCTCATGTCATTAGTAAAATCAAGCTGGCATGAGATATCTGCTGCAGATTCTCCTAGAAAAACAAAAAATAAAAGAAGAAAAGGAGTTTTCCACTTTCATATCTCAGGATTCATTTGTTGCATGCAAGATAGATTTGGCAAAGAGGTTTAGATTTGAAACCCGAACTTTAAAAATCTGATTTTGATCGGAGATTAGACCGGATTCGGAGTTGACTATTGCCAACCACGACAAAGGGCGTATGTTCTCAACTAATGCACATTAGCTGGCTAGAGGTTGGCAGGGACCTTGAGGCACCGAATTCTTGTTTAAAGCCTGTGCTGTGCCTTCGATTAGTCTTTAGTTTCTTTGCTTTTTCTTCTGTGATTGGCTTTTGCTTTTACTTTTCGCTTTTTCTCATTTGACTGAATCATCAAAGAGAATGACCTAATTCGGTACTTTCACATCTTAAATGGAAGAAATAGAAACAAGTTGATGGTTTTCTATTCCATTTCACTAATGACATCTCTGTGCAGAACTTGGCTTTACAATGATTGCACAGAGCAGTCATTGTGTCTTCCACTAAACAGATATAAATGGTGTCAGAGCTAAATTGCTATGATTGTCAACTTGGAATCCTAAAGAAAAAGTTGACGAAGGGCCTTCCACTTTACGCTACAACACTTCACTAAACACTAAACATTGAGTGATGAGATGAACACATGAACACAACAGACACATCATGCATTGGTTTTAAGAGATCTAATCCAGTTTAGTTCAAGAGGGAACGAGTAATCAATCTTGTATTGTATGTAAGAAAGAATGTAAATAAACGAGAATAAAGTTCAAGCTCACCGGTTATGGTGTTGCAAGTTCCCAAGTATCCACTATCAATAGTCGAACTAGAGAAGTAATCGTCAAGCACAGACACAGGACTCGGCTGCAACTGATTATCATCTCCATTGTTGCCCTTTTGATCACTGACACTACTCTTCGCGACCTCAATCATCTTCTTCAAGGCCTTCAGGTCCTCGTCGCATTTCTGCAGTGCTCCTAACAGTATCTGCCTCTTCTCCGCCACCGTGGTCTCCACCTTCGCTGCGGCAGTTGCTGAGTTACTGCTGTCTTCTAACCCCATCAGCCTTGCCACTAACGGAGTCAGAGGTGGGAGGTTTGTCCCTCGTCTGATCTCTGCTGGTAACGTCGGACTCCTGGGCACGTCGCGAGTGAACTTCCCATGATCTTCAGTGTCACTGGTTTTTTGTTTTGGCGACGAGGAAGAAGACCATACCTGTTTCTCGTTCGTCGGAGAAGTTTCCAAATCACTGCTCTTCCCTTGCTTCTTTCCTGTAAAACAATGTTCATCAGGGAACTGAAACGACTAATCAAGTTAACGCTCCAAGCAACAATACACGCATGAACAGATTTTCTAAATGAGTTTTGCTAACCAAAAGTGATGAATCTGCGACGATTTTGGTCCTTGGAAACCAGCCTAAGGATGGCAGACATGCAACCAATCTTCTTGGCGTGCAGATTCTCAGGTGCCGGCGAACTTTCCCGCCGGTACGACGATGAACGCAAAGCATCTTGTTGCTTCATCGTCTGCAACCGTTAGGTGAGCCTAGAAATAGGTTTATGTGTATATATAAATATTAAGAGTTGTTTGTGGGGACAGGAAAAGAACAGTTGGATATAATAAATTAAATTATTTATATAAATCAACAAATAATTTTTATAATATAAAAATATTTCCATATGTAATAATTATAGAGTTCATCAAAATAATGATCTCTTAACTTCTTTCAAGAGTTGCTTCATTGTTAATTTTTTTATTTTCTTCTCTTATTTAATGAAAAATTATATCCAAATTTACCCTTTCAATTTTATGATTAGATTTATAATTAATAGATGATTATGATCAAGTGAAGTTATTTATGATAAATATGTTTTAATCTTATATGAAAAGAATCAATAATTAATTCATTATCTCCTTTATTGATTAAATAAAATGTTAAGTAGATAATAAAATAAATAAGAAGAATAAATAAATCATTAAATATATCGTGTAAGTGATAACTTTAATTATACTTACAATTAAGAGTATAAGACACTCGTCTCGAGCTACTTAAGTATTCTTTTAGGAGTCATTATGATTCATAATTGTAATTAAATTGATAATAATATTTTTACTAACCTTTTTTAAATTGAGTGAGATGATTAGGGGTGAGCATTCGGGATAATCGGGTCAAATTTTCACTGTTCGGATAAAGCCCGAATTATTCAAAAAAATTTCCATCTTATCCGGCCCGAACCCAAAATTTCATTACCCGGCCCAATTTACCCGAATTACCCTATTTACTCGGCCTGAATTACCCTAATTACCCTATTTTATAATTCTTTTAAACCTAATTTGGGTAATCGGGTAACCCGAATTTTTTTCGGAGTTACCCGTTTCAAACCAAAAATAATTCGGGTAATACCCAGCCCGGCCCGATTTACCCGTATTTTAGCATTTTATTACCCGAATTAATTCGGACCGGGTCGGGTATCGAATAATGCTCAACCCTAGAGATGATAAGTACTAAAAATTTTGCAACAATTATTCTAATAATATTTTTCCCCTTAATATATAATGAGAATGTATTTAGTAGGAGTATAATATAATAATTATCATTATTATCAACAACACCCAGATGAAATTATGCTAAAGCTTGAGTTTTGGGTCAGGAGAATAATATAACTCTTAAACATAAAAGTTAGCATCAACTTTAGTCACTAATTATATAGACACAATATTCCATAATTTTGAGAATAAATATTGGTAATTACTATAATTTGAAGATTTGAAGAAGGTTAGAACTTAATTTTGAAATTGTTTGTCTAATTAATTATAAAGAAGGCTATTAATAACTTTGAATATAATTAACTTGATTTTATTAGGGTTTAATTTAATTTAAATATTTTGCTGATTTGTCATTTACAAATAAAGTTTTTAAAAATTTCAAACAAGAAATATTGATTTTAAATGAAATTTTTTATTAATTGTTTACATTGAGTCTTTTAACTAATATGAACTCATAAATTTATTGAATAATTTATTTAATAAGTGTTTAAAGACAATTAGCTATAAAAATTAGACTTGACTTAACTGAAAATAAACAGTCACCATTTGAATTATATATGTGTTAAAAATTGAATTTAAATTTAAAATTTTTTTAAATTAAAAATAATTCAAATTTGGTAAAATTTTTATTTAATTTTACACTCCACTCTAAGGGAGCAAATATCATTCCGTACCAGCTGATAAATGGAATGGTATTCATTATGTGGGTACCAGCTAGAGATATCGTTCAGTACTGCTAATTTTCATTCTGTATTGGCCAAAACTGATCGGTAAACGGAGCGATATTTATTATGTGGGTACCGGCCAGAGATACTGATCGATATTGCTAGTTTTTATTTGGTACTGGCCAGTACTGGTCGGTGTCATAAATTTAGTAAATAGTAAAGACTTATTTGCAATTTTTGAAAATTTAAACCTAAAAAAAGCCCCTCTCTGCTGCATCCCTCACTCTCTCCCTCCCGAAGCTTCCTTCTTCTCATTTTCTCTCTCTCTCTCTCTCTCTCTCTCTCATTGACTCTCACTTTCACTCACCATCGCCATTCTCTCTCTCTCATTCTCCTCTTCATCTCCAACGGCACTGCTCCCTCTCCGGCGGTGTTGCTCCTTCCCTCATCCTCCCCGATCCACGCCAGCATCAAAGATCCTTGGCTCCTCCACGCAAAGTCCCGAAGATGCCACCGTCTTCAACCCTACTCCACGAGGAACACCGCACCACGTCATCGCCACCATTGAACATCTAAAGGAGGAGAGAAGGCTGCTGCTCGTCTAGATTTACACCTTTTGCTGTGACCCATCACCCAACCCAAAACTTGAAGCTTGTGAATTGATTTTTTGGTGTGTTTTTTGAGTTTTTGATTTTTTTTCCTACTTAATTGCATTTTTGATTGTGAATCGGTTGGAACTTGGATGTTGAAAGTTGGAATTTAGTTTTGTGATTCAGTTGGATCTTGGATTTGTGATCGGTTGGAACTTGGATTCGTGATTTGCGATTTGCGTGTATCCAAGTTGGATATTAAAGATGAATGATTCGCAATTTTGTGATTTGAATATTGGAGTTGAATGAGTCATGGTGTTGTTTTGGTTTTGTGATTTGTGTGGGTGTAATTGGATTGGATATTGGAGTTGAATGATTGTTTGGTTGATTTTTTGTTTGGTTTTAAACATTTGTTTAAGTTTGACCGATTAAGAAAAATTTATAATAAGTTTTTTAATGACTGAAATGCACGGCCTGATGTAAATATGTGATGATGTTGATGAATTGAATTGATTCAATTAAAAGTTGAAACAACTTAAATTAAAATTTTAAACCGAGAATATTAAAGTTGCAAACTTGCAAAGACTTAAATAATTAATTGATACATCTTTAAAATTTGTAAAATGGTATTTCATTTTTAGTATTTGGGTATTGGCTTTAGGTAAACAATTAATTGAGTATAGAATTATGCAATTGCAAATTAATATTAATTTGGTTACAGTTAATGATAATATTTGTGTATTAACTTTGGGTAAATAATTAATTGAGTATAAAATATATTGAATTATTTGGTAATATATATCTGTGGGCTATCATAAATATTTATAATAGATAATGTGTGAAAGTAGTGATGTAGTAAATGTGTCCAAAAAGAACTTTTTTTTCAAATTGGAAACATGTTGTAGGCTCCAATCATTTATACTTAGACTTATTAATGTTAATTAAAAATCGTAAAAGCAATTTATATATTTAAGAACCAAATATAGAATGGTGTATATAATATTATGGTTTGTTAGAAATGAAAAGAAGATTTAAAGCTTCAAATAAAAAAACATTTCCAAAAAAGTTATATCCTTCAACTTGATCATCATGTTATGAATGTAGCCTTCAACTTGATCATCATATTATGAATAGATATGTATGAACAATTGTATAATATACGTCATTCATTATTTGGTGATTATGTAAATCATATCATACCCTTCAACTTGATCCTCATGTTTGGAACTTTGAATTGAAATTGTTCGAAATTGTTGAAAATGAAAATTGTTTATGTATGTTTTGTGGTTGTTAGAAATATAAATTGTTTTATGAATGTTTTGTAATTATTGGAAATGGAAATTGATGAAAATTGTTTATATATGTTTTGTGATTGTTGGAATTGGAAATTGTTTTATGAATGTTTTGTATGAAAATTGTTGAAAATTGCTGGAAATGGAAATTGTTTTATGAATGTTTTGTGATTATTGGAAATGAAAATTGTTAAAAATTGTTAGAAATGGAAATTGTTTTATGAATGTTTTGTGATTATTGGAAATGAAAATTGTTGAAAATTGTTGGAAAGAGAGATTGTTTTATGAATTTTTGTGATTATTATAAATGGAAATTGTTGAAATTGTTGGAAATAGAAACTGTTTTATGAATGTTTTGTGATTATTGGAAATAGAAATTGTTGAAAATTATTTGAAATGGAAATTATTTTATGAACGTTTTGTGATTATTGGAAATGAAAATTGTTAGAAATGGAAATTGTTTGCGTATATTTTTTGATTGTTAAAAATGGAAATTGTTTTATAAAGTTATATCCTTAAACTTGATCCTCATGTTATGAATAGATGTGTATGAACAATTGTATAAGATATGTCATTCATTATTTGGCGATTATGTAAATCATATCATACCCTTCAACTTGATCCTCGTGTTTGAAACTTTGAATTGTAATTGTTCGAAATTGTTGGAAATGGAAATTGTTTATTTGTGTTTTGTATAATTATATATGTTGAATAATTGAATTGTTAGTTTTTGACTTATAGTGAATTGTGTATAATGTAATCATACAAAATGAGTTATATTTTATAAGATGAATATGTATATTGTGTAATGAAATTATGTGTTATTTATTTTAATATATGCATTCATTTATTTTTACAGATAAATGAAAGGAAGTTCAAGTACTTCTGATAAACCTACTTTAGGAAGATACAATGATCTAGCTTGAGCTCATGCTGTATTGATTCCCGATATGAGGAGCTATACTATTTGCTTGTTTTGTAACAAGCATTTGAAAAGTGGAGGAATCACTCGATTAAATAAACATTTAACTGAGGTTAAAGGAGATGTGGAACCCTATAAAAAAGTAAGTCACGATATGAATTAGCAAATGAAAACATTGCTTAATGAATATCAACATGAGAGAGATAGAAGAGAAAGGCTGAATTTTGAAATTGGTAGTAGAAGTTCATTTTCTAGTTTCCGTGGTGATTGTGGAAATGTTGAAGGTGGTAGTGGTAGTGGTAGTTGCACCACAAACAACTCTTGGAGCCCAACCTTCAATTTATAGTGCAATGCAATCAAGATATGCAACTCACAATGTCAATATGGCAGTAGCTAGATGGTGGTATGATACAGGTTCATCATTCAATGTTTCTCAGTTTTATTATTATCAACCTATGATGGATGCAATAACCTTTTATGGTTCAGGATACAAAGATCCTTCGATTGATGACTTAAGAGATAAACTTCTGAGTTGTTCTATTTCTAAAATTAAAAGTTATTTAGCAGAAAGAAAAGTGAATTGGACTACTTATGGATGTTCAATCATGTGTGATTATTGGACAAATAGGCAACAAAAGCCTATTATTAATTTTTTGGTTTATTTTACAAATGGCTCAATATTTTTAAAATCTATTGATGCACGTAGCTTTATTAAGAATACTAAGACTTTATTTGCGATATTTGATGAAGTTGTGAATGAAGTAGGGCCATAAATCATTGTTCAGTTTATTACTGACAATGATTTCACTTATAAAGCGACAGGAAAAAGGTTACAAAATACGTATAATCCTTTTTTTGAACTTCTTGTGTCGCATATTGCATTGACCTAATGTTTGAGAATATAGGAGATCTTAGGTCTAATGCTGTAGTGAAGGTTTGTATAATATTAGAGGATAAAGAATTTTGGTCTCAATGTCAATTTGTTATCCGAGTTTGTGAGCCTTTGGTGAGGGTGTTTCGCTTGGCTAATAGTGAAAAAAAGTCGACAATGAGTTATATTTTTTATGCCATGGAGAGAGTGACGAAAGTAATCAAGACCAATCTGAAATATAGGTCTTCTTTGTACACAACATATCTTTCAATTGTTAATGAGAGAAAGAAAAGACAATTTTTTTCTGTTGTTTGCAGTTGTGGCATTTTTTAATCATAGTGTCCATTTTAGACTGGATCTTACTAACCAAGCAGAAGTTAATAGAGGGATGCTTTTAACTATTAAAATAATTGTTAGCATTAACGCAATGCAAGATCTTTTAAGCTTACAGATGAAGCTTTATAAGTTGTCTTATGAGAATTTTTTAATGTCAATTGTTATTCGACAAAGAGGAAAACTTTATCCAGGTATTAGTTATTTCCTTTTTTATTTGTTGAAATTAATTAATACTTTATTTTGTTTATAATACTACTTTTGTTACAATTTTTTAGTGGGATCAATTCAGAAATAATGTTTCAGAATTAAAAAGGTCTGCAATTTAAATTTTAAGTCAATGTGTTGGGACCCGATCTCGGAATCGGACCCTAACTAAAAGACGAAAAGCGAAAATGCGAAGTAAAGTGCGGAAGCGAAATCAAAAGCAAACGCGGGCGGAACAGAATCGAAAACAAAGCGGAAACAAACGACGGATATCGAATGTTAAAGCGAAAGAATCGGAAACAAACAAACTTCTGACATTTGGGTAACGAAAATATTTTGAAAATCCTTGCGTGTTGCGTTGGAAACCCTAAGACATAATCAATCCGAAAATTTGGTATATTTTTTTTCTTTCTTTCTTATTCATTATCTTTCTCTTTATTCAATCTTATTCAAATTACAACAAAATCCATACAATTTTCATTTTGGAAATTCATCCTCATGCAAATCTCAATTCATATAGACATTTATACTTATCCCGTAATTAATCTATTATCCAAATCTTATTTATCCTTTTTTTTCCAAAAATCGAGCAGCATAACGGCTGCATTTTATACAACCAAAAAATTTGCAAATGATTAAACACACTTCTATAATCCCAATCAAAACTCAGAATCATCGGACTTCCCGTCCAAAATTCAAAACACAGTCAAACGCAATTCTATACCTAAAACACTTCCATAATTCTTAATCCAAATCAGTATCCTCGAACCTCCCGTCCGGAACCCATATTATAATCACATTCATATCTCAAACACATTCACATTCATATATACTAACCATAATTTACTTACATATTTCAATTCCATAAACATACACAAACTCAATTCCATACTCAATTTCAGCATTTATTTACACTGCGAAAAGAATACATTACAAACTTTAATAGCTTTCTAAGCCATATACAAATCCAATACTAAAATCAAACTTTACACACAATACAAAAACATGCAAAAATCGAACTGATGTCTTGATCATCTTCCATCCGATCTCCTGCTCGAAAACCTGGAGATGGGGATGAAAGGGGGGTGATATAGCTCGTGGATAACATATTTACAAATTGAAAAATAAGCAAAAATCATTTCTCAAAACAATTGTCATTTAGCAAATTTTTCAAAAAACTTATTTATTAAAACTTTCCACATTTTCAAATCATTTATACTTAATTTCCAAAAATTTCTCGATTTTAAAACTCAATTTCTCATTCCTTCAAAATTCTCAAATTTTTCCCAAATCATGCACAATTTCAAAAACATGAATGCATCACATTATCAATGCATCACAAATATTGACAAAAATCA
>JANZLX010000003.1:2378573-2428175 GCA_025531955.1 Erythroxylum orinocense
TCATCTATAACACTATACATATACAAAAACACTCATTCAATTTCATTTAATATTTCTAAATTCCACTCAAAGATCAAGGTCCAACACAATGTTTGAGCGCAACAAGCTGTGAACGAAACTAGAGCACATTTAAATTTATCCAAGCCAAGAAAATGAATAGATTGGAGCATAAGAAGTTGAATGACTTGGTTTTTGTTTGTTACAATTTAAAGCTTCAGGAAAAGTATATTATTATCATTATTAATTTCTTATAATTTTCCAATAATTAAATTTTTTTGTTTACTAGGAGTCTTAATAACACAAATAGTTCAACTGATCCAATTTCTATTGATAATATTGGTCATTTGGCAGATTGAGTTTCTGAAGAACTGAATCTGGTATATGTCAATAACTTAAGAAGATAATCTTGGATAGAAAGACATTAACATGTTATTTAGTGTATTAAATTTGAATAACAATGATGATGAAGCCCTTCTCAATGATGAGGTTTTTGTACCAAATGATAACTGAGGTCGGTGTAGTTATTAGTAAACGATTGAATTTTGTTCCAGGTTTTTGTTTTTTCTCTTCTTTTAATTTTACTTATATTTGATGTTTATGTTAAATTCTATACATTTAATGTAATTGTAAATATTTTTGTTTTAGGTTTAACTTCTATTTGATTGTTTAATCATCATGAACTCTTATTGTAAATTGTAATAGTTTAAGAGCTATAGATATTTATTGTTCTTTTTATTGGATTTTTTTGATGTAATTATTATTTATTCAAATGATGAAATTGTATTATTGTAATATTTTAAATCTTTTGTATTATTTTTAATTTTATATTTGTATGATGATTGTCTTTTTTTCATGTTAATTGTGGTTATTATTTATATGTGAAATATTAAAAAATTATTGTTATTTCATATCCATTGTGATTATTATTTATTATTATAATTTTTGGAGAGATGGTTGATGTAAACTTGTAAAGTATACAGTATAACTGTATCTTATACCGATGAACTATTTTGTAAATTTTAAAAAATTCAAGGATTATTTCATAAATTTAAAAAATTACCCAAAACTGTACCCGGTATTAACCAGTACTAATACAATACCGTACTAGAACTTAATCCAATACCAAATCTGGTACGGTATTCGCAACTTTGCTCCACTCATTAACAATGCTAATAGCATGTGATAAGGTACTACAAATCTTAGTGGTACCTTTCACAAATTGGTTGAAGCACCCTCTTCTTATTACGGTATTCCAACCCTGTTCTACTAAATTTAATCCACACATTTATGTAGACCTTATATAAATATATAGATATAATTTAATAAAATATGATTGAAAGTGATCAACTGGAACAGAGAATCTGATCCCTTCACGAACATCGAATGGGTCCTCTTCTTCAAGGGCCCAGCACTTACCAACAGTATCACTTTCTGTATCCAATGATAACTTCGAGTGTATTATTCTTCTAATGGCGATAGGTTGAACCGGGCTCCAGGTAAGTCTTTAGATTTAATTTAATCAAATTTGGTTAAATTCGAGATTTTAGACTTGAAAACATTTTGGTTTTACAAATTTAAAAATTAAAAGTGACGATATTTTACTTCAAGTTATTATTATTTTATTAAAATTTTGGACTTTAGATAAAGCAAACTGAATAAATTTAAAATTGATTTGATATTTAAAATTTTTAAAATTAAAAATTCAAACTTATCCTAAAATTTAATTAAATTAAAAAGTAAAAGGAAATAACACTTTTCTATCAAATAAAAAATACTTTTTAATTTAATTTATACAAAATTTAAAACATTAGTTATTAATTTATTAATACAGTTATTAGTTGATGATAGACATCTTCTCTCTAGATCGTTAAGTGAGAAGATGTTGAGGCATTTTATTCGAAGGGTCCAACCTTGTCCATCTTCAATCCTAGTCAAGAATTTGTCCACCTGTCAACCGTCACCGCCGGTGGAGAAGGTTGACTGCGTGGTTATCGGAGCTGGCGTGGTGGGTCTGGCAGTGGCTCGAGAACTTGCAATCAAGGGCAGAGAGGTTCTGGTTCTTGACTCAGCCTCCACTTTTGGCACTGCCACCAGTTCTCGGAATAGTGAAGTAATTCACGCGGGAATCTACTACCCTATTGGTTCTCTCAAGGTTTATGCAAATAACCATATCACATATTTGTTTTATCTTTACCAAAGTGTTGATTTCTTGTTTGTTAAGAGGTCTGAAAGGTTGCTTCTTCTTGCTTTGATTGGAAATTTTAGGCTTCGTTTTGTGTGAGGGGGAGAGAGTTGTTGTACCAATACTGCTCTCAGCGAGGGGTTGGACATAGACAGATTGGAAAACTGATAGTGGCCACTAGTTGTTCGGAAGTTCCGAAGTTGTACGGTTTAATGAAACGTGGAAGTCAAAATGGTGTTGAAGGTCTGAAGATGATTGAGGGTTCTGATGCCATGAGAATGGAGCCTGGGTTGAGATGTGTTAAGGCGTTACTATCTCCTGTTTCTGGGATTGTTGATTCCCATTCTTTGATGCTCTCTTTACTGGTATGCAACTAAAACTTGATTTGGCTCTGCAGTTTCTTCACTCTCGAAAATATAGATGTAACCAAACATCTGACAGAATAGTTGAACACACTACTTTGGATGCATTTGAGCATTAGTGTTAGCTTTATTGTTGTTTTCTTTTTGAGTTATGATAGTTTATTGACAGGAATGCCAACCCTGTTTGGGTTGTCCAGGGGGAGGCTGAAAGTTATGGAACAACCATTTCTTATAATTCATGTGTGATTGGAGGCCAAGTTAAAGGAAATGTTTTGCAACTCCATGTAATTGGGAGCAAAGATCTCGAGAACTCAGATGGAGCGTGTCCATTGCATCCAGAGCTTATCCTTATCCCTAAGATTGTAGTTAATTCTGCAGGACTGAGTGCTTTAGCCCTTGCAAGACGAATTGATGGTCTAAATAGTGGTTTCATACCTCAGTCATTTTTTGCTCGTGGTTGCTACTTCACCCTATCAAATACAAAAGATCCACCTTTCAAACATCTGATATACCCCATGCCAGAGGATGGTGGCATTGGAGTTCATATTACTCTCGACTTGGATGGACAAGTCAAATTTGGCCCGAATGTGGAATGGATTGATGGTATACCTGATATACCAAGCTTTCTGGATAAGTAATTTTTCTTCTGCCTGCTCTTTTGTATGTAGATCGTGTATGCTCCTTTTAGTGTAGAAATTGGACCAAATTAATGCACACGACAGGACAGAATAAGCTTAATCTGTTCTTACAATTCTGAAGATTCATTTAATATCCACTCGTTATAAAGAAGCACAAATAGAAGGATGCTCTATATGTACAATTTTATTCACCGTATTCGCTTCTTACCCTGTTCCAGAGTTCAGTTTCGCATCAGAAATTCAGCTTGTTAGTTGCTGATTGTAGGTATAATTATTCCGTAAGTGCCAGGCAAGCAGAAAGATTTTATCAAGAGATCAGAAAATACTATCCAAATCTGCAGGATGGATCACTGGAGCCAGGTTACTCGGGAATCCGGCCAAAACTTTCAGGTCCCCAACAGCCTCCTGTCGACTTCATCATACAGGTAGCTTTTTGCACTTTACTTCTTATACGAAATGTTTCATGTCACACGTATTGACCATCCAAAAGCTGCACTTCCATATTATGTGGTTTATAGTTAGGATAACCTTGGAACTTTCTTGTTGAGGACTTCTATTTACTTAGACAATGAAAGTGGCTGGATCCATGCAACTTCTTGTGCAGGGAGAAGATACTCATGGTGTGCCTGGTCTTGTGAACCTTTTCGGAATCGAATCACCTGGTCTGACTTCAAGCATGGCAATTGCAGAATATATAGTTACCAAGTTCCTGAAATGATGAAAACGATCTTCCGTGTCCAAGATGCATATAAAGTGGTCTATGTGACCAAACTTAAAACGCCAGGATTTCATTATTTTCCGAAATTTGAGATAGACCTACATTATCTATACTACTGTTTGTATAAACTAAAAGATATCGTTTAGGCAATAAACTTCTATTTGACAACCGTTTTCCATTTGTTCCAATTTTATTCATGAACCGTAAAGGCATCTCCTGATAGTCTAGAACTGAACATCGGTTTATGCTGAAGAATTTAACATCAGGGCCAAGGGGATTTGATTAAACAATGAATTCTTCTTGCTGTGGAAAATTAGAGAAAACTGAAAGAAAAGAGTTCCTAAAACAAATCAAAAACACATTTCTGAAATCAGAATTTAATGTTCATAATCTGATACCTGATTTTTCCAAGGCTTACATCTCCTACACTACACCTTGTGAATGAAAAAGGCTCTTAAGTCTTAAATGATCAGCACCCACACACATACAAAAAATGGTCACCCTGTCTGGGATGTAGAACAGATCTCAATTTTGCCAGTAGCACAGTAATAAGATTAAACCAAAGTCCTCAATCATGTCGTAAACCGAGAGAAATCTTCCTTTAGTAAGCATAAAAATATTTGAATGCAAATGTTTACAATAGAATACCACAAGAAGTTCATCCAAACACGACATCACTTTCTGTGCTCCAGATAAATTGCAATAATGATGTATCACGAGTGAGATGACTTCTTTCGGGATTGCCTTTACCTCTTTCGTTCTGTCCGCCATTTGTATACCGGCTTGGAAGTTGGTTGGACAATTTCATCCTCCCGTAGTTTTCTCTTTCGACCATTTTTCTGCTTGGCAAATAGAATTTCACGACTAAGTTTCCATTTATAATTCAATTGATAGAGAAAAAATGGTCAAGTTAAAAGATTAGAACCTGCAATTCCTTGTGCATTGCCATATCCATGTACAATTTCTCAAGCTGATTTGCTCTGTTCTTCCGAGCCTCTAGCTCCCTGTAGGAACTAGCTGTTTTCCTGCACATAGAGATAATATACCATGATGGACAATTAGTTTTCTTTAGAACAAAAAAGATGGTATGTGTAGAAAGGGTTCCGCAAGAACCAGTCCATAATAATGTTCAAGTTTAGTTACTCTTATAAAGTCAGTCCAGAATAGAAGTTAGTTTACAAGAAAAAAAGAGAAGCCAAATTCATAGATTTGCAATGAATGTCCAAGGTATAATGCCAAGAGGAGCCAAATTCATAGATTTGCAATGAATTTCCAAGGTATAATGCCAAGTAATAAAGCTCCATCAAACTCTTAAACCTGTATACCTCGAATATCAACCAAATGATCGGGTGTTAGCAGGACTAGCTAGACAAAACATAACATAATTATGCTCTTTCCAGCAGCATAATATCTATTTCCAAGAACTTCTGTCGTGAAGTTCCTGATTTATGTCAATTTATGTGCATTTTGTTACTGTGCACTTCGATATTTTTAGTAGGCTTGCTTTCATATTTCTAGTGACAATTTATCTCACATCACTAACTAATAATGTCTACACATAGCAATCCATGGCCACTCCACAGACTATATTTGCAGATTCTTCTTGAAATATTTTCCATAAATTGATCGGGGAATATTGCCAGGTGAACATGCATATCATGCAAGGGTAACTTCATCTATTTACCTCTTAATTTCATCAGGCAGATCCACAAATGCAGTAGCTAATTTATTTTCTGAAGTTCGTGACCTTATTTCCTTAGCCTCCTCCCTGCAAGACGGATTTTATGACCGATGATGGATGAAACATTTAGCCTAATTGCAAAGAACTTGCCAAGTCACCCTATGGCTTTAAGGAAAATCTTAAGGATATGGTTCAATGAGGCTCAGACATATGAGCTCAACCAACAGAATATACAATGCCTTAAATACAATGGATTTAATTTCAAACCTGTCCTCAGCATAGTAAATATGCTTGCTTGATGGCCGATTATCAAGAGAATGCAACACAGCAGTAAGCTTCTCAATTTTCTGAAGCAAATAGCAGTACATCCACAATTACTACCATAAGAATATATAGTTGTTTAAATCTAAAGAAACTAGCAATTTTGTAGTTCACCTTTCTCTCACTTTGCAATTTCTGAAGAACATATCCTATGTCCTGTGTCTTCATTATCATGAGTTCATCTTGTGTATACTTGTTAGCCTCACTCCTAATCACGTCAGAAATAAGCAAACGAGAATCAACTAATATGTCAATTTTCACAATAAAAAAGCAAAGACTATAAATTGAATAAACTAACTTTTTGTCAAATTCATCCAATTCAACCCAATATCTATGAAAACAGAGCACATTAAACCTACGCAAACCGTTATCAACAACTAAGGAACAATTCAATCATGAAAATATTAAAAGCAAAAGAGAGCTTAGCAAATTACTCTGGGCGATGCACTCCATCAACAGTTTTAGTTTTGATCATCTTGAAATAGAATTCATCAGGGTTCCTGAAAGCAGCTTTCTCTCTAAGCCTCTGTAAATTTAATGCCATAGAGAAGCCATAAGCATTATCACAACCAAAGACGAAGCAAGGATTCGTTCAAACACTATCGTGATTCTAACCTGCAAAGCTTCCTCCTTTTTGTGAAAAGCTTTAGCTCGAACAACATAGTCCTTGTGCTTCTCAAGAAACCCAAATTTCTTCCTCGATTTCCTGACGACCCAAAGTCAATAGACGAAAACAAAACCTCAAAAATCGACAAAAGATTTGAAATTTAACGAAGTGAAAAAAGGGGTGCATAGAAATAGGATGCCGTATAACGGGAAAGAGAGACGTACGGTTGAGAGCGCTCTTTGTGAGCCTTCCGAGGGATAGCGTTCCTTAGTGATGACATCTTTCCTCGTTCTTCTTTCTTGCAACTTCTGTTTGTATCAATTGAACGACTAAGCACCAACGATCAATGCACTATAGAGATTTGTCTGGTGACAGAGGAGGCTACGTATTCAGACGGAACTGAGATGGGGTTTCAGGGTTTAGATTTTGGGAGCTCTGATGAAGCCTAGCAATGGCGGCTAACCAACTCCCTATCGAATTCCAAGGGGAGTGGAAGAAAGCACAGGAAGAGAAAAGAATTGCCCTTTGTTGAATATAAACTGATCCAATAAACATAATTTTACATTTATTAAATTTATAGTTAAAATATAATATAGAACAAATTATTTTATATATATATATATATAATAATTATAATTTTATATATTGATTTAATAAGAATAAGAATAAGACTTCTTATTAAAACTTAAATTTACTTTACGAAATTAGTAAAAATTAAATTATTAAATTATAAACATATGATAAAAAGTAAGAAAATTCTTATTATCGAATAAATGATTTAAAATTTTAATATTATAACCTTGTGATTTAAATAATATTTTCTTTATTAACCTTGTTATTATTATTACTATTTAGTTATTCTTTATCATATTATTTAATTCATTATTTTTGTATTTTAATTTATTAGGATTTTTTTTTCATGTATGTCATTTGAAAATAAAATTTGCACTAGTAATTTCTTTAAAACTCGGGTCTTAGAAGAATTTTTACTGGTTCGTTATTGTTGTTGTTATTATTTATTTATCCAATTTTAAACATTTACGAAGTTTTTAACCTTTTAATAATGAACTCCTTTAGTACCCCTTAATTAACATTCCCATGGATTACCATCATTTTAATTAGAATATTTAAAATTATATTTATAATAATTATTGATTGTTTTAAATATAAAATTAACAAAATCTTAAGAATGGCAAAAAGACTTAAATGGAATATAATCACATTCAATAAATTGAATTTAAATTTGAATTAAATTAAAATAAAGATTGAATTTAAATTAAAATTCAAATAAAATTAAAAAATTAATCTTTAAAATAAAATTTGTTAAAACTCTTTTATTCAAATTATAATTTAATTTTTGAAGTCTGGGGTCTTAACTCTTAAGAATCCATTGGCATCCCCAACAAAATCCGGAGCTCGTGCAAAACATGAAGAAGTCCACTATTTCGACAATGCATTCCGAAGATGAAAAGGTTTAGGATCCCTGGATCTACGGAAGAACAGTAATGAAGATCACTATGACAAATAATAATTACCAGTGCTGCAAGATTTAAGTCAGAAACCAAGGAATTTAACAGTGTTCGCAATATATTTCAAAAACTTGGTCTCTTTTAGATCTACAATGTGAAGTGAAAGGTGCATGGGCAAAAGAAGCAAAATTAGCAGAAGGTTGCTATAGCAGTAGCCTGAAATTTGATGTTCTGACGATTGATGTTCTGATCTGTGGTTAGCCTATTGCAAAACAGGAATCAGACATGTCATGTCGCAACTGAAGGTAACATTTTTCCAAGAAAATTGGATGTCAGAAAGGGGCCGAAGTCGTTCTGCGCAGCTGATGTTTTGGCTCAGGAGGTGGTGCACATGGCAAGGCCTGCTCAGCCTCCTGAAAACACAAGAACAGTTCAAAAAATGAGCCATTTTATGGATACCATGTGTCTGATTGTGTTGAACGGACATTTGGACTTAATGGTCTAACACAGGTGCGATTCAGCCAACTGTTTTGCAGTCAATAAATGATACAAACATTTTTATATTACAAATGTAATACATGTCATGAACATGACTGAAGAATATCCATATATCGACTGTAATCTTAAGTTTTTGGGATGCAACAAGTCAATAGAAAGCAAGTTCTGATGAAAGAAACTAGCAATGGAGATCATCTAAGTTTCAGAAGAACAAGCACAAAATCTCAGAATGAACTCTACCTTCTCTCTTCTAAGCCTTTGATTCTCTTCTTCAAGCCGAGAGACCTTAATCTCCAGCTCATGGGTATAAGCCTGACTTCCAGTGTACAGTTAGAAGAATTTCACAAGGAGAATATATACTTTTCATGCGAAAAGAGGAGATAAGTTTGGAATTGCAACCTGTTTTCTAGCTCGAGAGCGCGCAGCAGATTCTCTGTTCTTGATCATCCTCTTCTGCCTCCTTTCAACAGTCTTCTCAACCACATCTCCAGAGGCAACCCTTTTCCTACCAGGCGTTTGTGTATCTGATAAAGCCCCCATCAAAGAAGTTGGTGACATAGTGTTTTGTGCATCAGAATAGGGTGCATCTAGAACAGGAACAGATTGTTGAATCGGGTGGTGTTGGCCTGATATGAACACTGTCATAACGTTGTGTTGATGTTCTGGACACAGCCGTTGTACTGAAGGTAGCTGGATGGGAATCCATTGAGTAGGTTGATGAGGTTCCTCAGCCCCACTGTTGCCTCGAGGAAGTTCGGTATTCACGCCAGCTTCTACCAAGAAGTCCTCAAGTGTCATCTCCCCAAAAGTCGGCTCTCCGTGCTGAGTCTTTCTCTCATGAGCATTACTTGCATCATTTCTTTTCTTCTGTTGGATATCTTTCCATACCTCATCTACCGTCTTCCTGCTGAGATCCCTTGACAATGTAAGGCTACCCTGATGATGAGGCAAAGATGAGGGACAAGCACCTACCCCAACGTTATCTTGAGCAGTGGACACACTCTTGAGAAGCTCGTCAAGATTCATGCTTCCCAATGGTTTCCCCAAATCACCCAACTGGTTTTGAACCTCATCAAGAGTCAGACTGTATAATGAACCTTGCCTGCATAAAGATTGCAGCTTTCCTTCTTCAACTGCACCACCTTGAGATCCCATATTATTATTATTTTTTTCTGTGTTCCCTTCTACTCCTCACTCTAATCCACCTGAATGTTTACCATTCACTCTATATCACAATATGCACTTCAGATCCAGGATCTTGAGCAAGCAAGAGCCTCACTGAGAGCTGATAGACACAACCAAAACCAGAACTTTGAAGCTCCAAATAGAAGAAGAAACTCTTACTCCCGGTTTCGTGTATCTTTCTTTGGTATGTCTGGAATCAAGAACCAGAAGCAGAATGAAGAATCACCCACTCAAAATTGGAGAGAAGCCAGAAAACCCACTAGTGAATCCACTAAAATGGAATCCCAGACAATGCAGATAAAAAGATCTACGGAGATGATAAAAAACAGCAAAAAACCAGAACAGAAACTCCCCTTCAGGTGAGCATACTGAATGGACTAACTAAGCTCAGTGCTAAAAAATGACCAAAACAAGTAAACAAGACCACGGTTATGGAAAAAAAGAAAAAGAAGAGATCTTGACATTGAACAGAGAAACAAAAAAGCAAGAAACTTTCTTCTTCTTGTATCTATGGTAGAAAACTTCCGACAGTGAGGAATTTGTTCGAAGAAATTAAAGAAAAAGAATGGAAGTGTGAAACCTTAAACAAGCAGTGAACTTACGCTGTGCAGAATCTGATCTGAAGAACCTGAAAGATGTGATTTTGTTTTACATTTGGCAGTGACAGTGAGGAGTGGGGACACTTTCAAAGTGGCCTACCTACATTCCTCATGTCCAATCCACCTTTTATTCCTTAAACCGTGCCTTTATTGCCCTCTCCTTCTTTTTCTTCTTTTGCTTTTCACCTGCAAAACCCATAAATGTCATACCCTTTAGACTCCTCAAATTTATATTTTAAAATTCTAATTTAATATAATATAATACTTTAGATATTATAAATTATATCAGTTGCCTTGCCTACCCAAATAAAGAAAAAGCATAACTTTCTTCGAAGAGATGGAAAGAAGCAAAGTCATTGAGAAGCACGTGCACATGTTACGGGCATGTACATGATGTACTGCTACTGTATGCGCGCGTGCCTTCTACCGAGGCTTACTTGCACGTGCCCATGTTTCATTTTTACCGTTTGCCGTTTTGTTATTTTGATTAAAATTTTACCACTTGCTCTCTTTAAAAAAAAATCATTTTTATTTTTTTCCAATTGAAGTTTTTCTTTTTGTATAACTAAAAAGTGAAAGTTGATAATCTAGTTTATAATAAAGTCTTCCAAGTTGATCTCCTAAAGTATAGAATGATTCGTAATTGCACTTTTTTTACCAAGATCAGTAACATATTCTTTGTCTCGATTCGGCTGATTAATTCAGGTACAAATTGTAATATTTTAGTTAAATCGATTCAGATCGAATTTATCTTTTCAAACTCGAATTCAACCAAACTTTCAATTAATTTGAGATTAACTTATTTTATTATTTTTATTTTTTAAATTAAAACTTTAAATTTTAGTTTAAATTAGTTCAATAAAAAGTGAAAATAAATATCAACTAAATTAAAATACATAATAATTGATGACTTTTTTAGTTTAAAATTTAATTCAAATTTTAAAATTTTCAAATATAAATCTGAGCTCGACTCAAAACTCAATCTATTTAAACATTATTCACGACCGGTTCAAAAAGTCAGTTGTTTGTATTAGTTGTATTTTCAATTTTTTCTCATTCCTCTAAAACCAAAAAAAAATCATAATTATTTATATATGTAAGCATATGTTCACTAATCACATAATTGTGGCTGCTGCAAAATACTGATTATAAAACATAAATGCTGATTTCCCCCAAGGCAGTCTTTTTATGGCTTAATTATTATCTTAATCTTCACTAAGGTGATTAATGAAGAGCATTAGTCTTTAACAACTTGTTTTTGTCAGGTGGTCTTGTGTATAAGACCATTATTGGTGCCAACATAAATTATATTATTTTAAAAAATTTCTGTATAATTTTTAATTTTTAATTAAAATTTGTTTGGTCAGTAAAAGACGAGATATAAATATTATAATAACCTAACTTAATTCTAAAACTCAAATCAAATTATTTTAACTAAAAAAATTAAAATAATTATCATAAATTATTAATTTTGAATCTAATTTAATTAACACGATTCAAATTTAAAAATAAATTAAATTTTCATATAAGCAACATTTTAATCAATCCATATGTAATTTTTATTTAATTAGTTGTGTAATTTGTTAATTTGCTTACATAATATTTTTAATTGAAATTTAAGATTATTTTGAAATTTTTAAAAAAATTTAAAATTTAAAATTTATCATAATAATTTTTTTATTATTAAGAAACCAAGAGTTTTCATTTTTCTTTTAACCAAAGCCACAAAAATTATTACAAAACCTTCTATATTTGTAGGAATTGAAAAAAAAAAGAAAAAGAAAAACTCTGTTGATGGTGGAAAGTGCAAGCAGGAGTGGAAGTTCATCCACCTTGGCTCAAAATATACCATCCAAGCCATTCTCTTCTCTGGGTGGAAAAGAAATGAGCAACCATTTCAATGGCATGGAAACCTAAATGCAACAAAATATGTTACTTTATATCTACTTACCAATATATTCTTCAGAAGCAAACACTAGATTGGGGTTTCAATTGATTCTATACTACTTGAGATTATTCAATCAGTTTCAGTAGCAGTCCTAAGTAATAAAGTTTGTGGTATGCAAGCAAAAGTTTGGAGCATAGTTTACACAGGCAAAGGAATTGAATGAAAGGTAACTAAGGGGAAGCCTGTGATGGTAGGAAGGAGGGAGAGGATCAGAAATGGGAATCGTTGATGGTGCAAAAGGGGGAGCTGCGTTTAGATTATGAACTGGTGTAGGATGGTCCTCATTCAGATTTTCCAGGGAGGGAAAAGGGTAGTGGTGGAGATATGCCGGAAGCAAAGGAACAAGAGGCTTTGGAGCAAGTGGACAAGAGTTGGAGGAGCCATGGCTGGACTTCTATCAAATAGATTTAAGAAAGGTTTGTGCAAGTTATGGTCCAAGTAACGTGATGAAATGAAAAATCAAGGCATGCTATGTGCCAATTCAATGCATGCATACCTTGGAGATGGATATGTCAAAACCACATAAAATGTCATAACAGATGAGAGCAGGGAGTGAGGGTTTCCGATGAGAAACTTACCTCGGCCAAAATTTTGGAAGTTGCTGCCTAACATGCAATGGATATTTTCTGCTGATCTTCTTCTGCTTTGGGACTCCAATACCGGAAGTAAATGAATTGGAATAATATCTGATTTAAGTTAAGGTTCTGCATAAAATGGAAAACCAGACCACCATTGGTCTGTCTCTTTAGGGATTCAAAAACTTTCTTGCTTTTCAGTATAATTTGGCAAATGAATCATATGAATAATCTTTGATTTGGATACGAAAGTATCAAGCAGCACACAGCCTCCTGCATCTACAAGCCAGGGCAAATTTGGTCTGATTTTTGACCATTCCAAGCTGTTGACGAGTATGCTGGCCAATGTTTTTGGAGAAAAGAGATGAAAAATTAGAGATGTATATGGATATGTTACTAGTAAAAGCAGACATTCTTGTAAGTTGAAGAAACACAAATTTATATTTAAGTTGAAAAGGGCAATGATCGAAGTAACGGAAGAATGAAAAACACCTTGCTACATAGGTGGCATTTCCAACCAAAGCAAAGACGAACATGAATGGATTGAGGCCCTGTAAATTGTAGAGAAAAATCGCACGTAGAGTTGACATAATTAAAAGTTATCCATATGCAATCAAATCCATTAAAAGAGTTGGGAAGTGAAAGCAGGAAACCATAGGAGTGGGGAAGGGGACTGTTGTTGGTTGACATAAAATCCCAGTAGCCAATATGCCAATCATATAGTATATCTGTACAGTGATCATATGTAATACAAGTCAGCACCCTTACCTCGACATTGCCTCTCCGGATCTACAAAAATTTGATGAAGCAGTTGAATTCAGTTGCAGAAATTTGCAAAGAATAGCATAATACTAGTTAACTTTAATCACTCCTATCCTAATGCCTAAAGTCATCTTAGTGAGATAATCTTACATTCAAGCATATTTGGGGAAGTCGTCCACCCATGTAGATAGCTGCCATTGCCCAACCAAAGAAGGTCCCAGGCCCGTTGCTTGTTTCAATGTTGTTTTTGGATGAAAATCCTCCACTTACCTGAATTCCCATTTGCACTTAATTATTTGTGCTTATCATAAGGTAAACAAGAAACATGAAAAAAGATTGTAAATTTTCTATAGAAATCTTAAAGAAGTCTGAATAAGCCAAATACTATAAGCAATAACTGCTAATGAATTAACTCAAGCTTCAATGTGAAGTACATAAGTATGAAGTGATGTATTAGCCATGACAAATTCACTTTCCAAGTAAGAGGACACCTATAGACAAAAGTGAAAAGATTACAGCTTGGGCCCTAATTCATTAGCAATATATAAAGGAAACTCGACCTCAGTTACCTGCAAAATTTTCCTTCCAACTTGTATAACAAATCCATGAGTGGTACCTCCGAACACCTTATCAGACCTCTTATTTTCTGCTTGATTAAGATTGAAAGTTCCGAGAAATGAAAATGCTGATACCTGAATTGTAAGATATAAAAGATTCCATGTTTTAGTGAAATAGCATAATGAACTAAACCAGAATGCTGGTCCAGGAATCTAACTTTGGGGATAATATATGGGGCTTACCACACATAGGGTGGTTCTGATGCTCATATTTGGTTCAGATTGAGCAGAAACAACTGGATCAAGTAAGGGCTCCTCAACGGAATTTCTTTTAGGAAATGATCTAGGAGACATTCTTTGTGCTAAAAGGGATCCTGCTGTGGGGGTGTGACTACTGGAAAGAGATCTAGCTGACCTGATGATGTTGATAACAACAAAAATTGGTAAGGGAGAACTAAATGAATAATCAAAATAAATTATGATGGTATCTCTGAAAGATAGCATTATCGTCTATCTTAATAGATGTAAATGTTAAGACAGCAAATGACAAGAGCATACTGATTAATTTCATGCATCACAAACAAGAATTTAATAACAGAAGAATAGAAATGAACGGTTACAGTGTAAGGAATCAGAGATATCTATACTTGGGGCTGTTTACAATGCAAAAGTCAACTTGGAAGAATGAAAAAAAGGTTTCATTAATTAATCCCTACTTTTCAATGATGAATAGTTGACTTGTTTAAGCTTCTAGGTCTCACCTAAGCTTCTAACAGAATCCCCAACACAGGAAAAGGGGTTTAGATTTTCTCTTATCAATGATTGGCACTAGAAAGTTCATTCATAAACTATACACTGAATTACACTCATACTTATCTTAATTCAGGACTCTAGGTCAGCTAAACATACTAGAGGGTATTAGCAACTTTGAGAATAGAAACCTTACATGTAGTATAATTCCCTTCCTGGGGAACAGCGGTCATGGGCTGCTGGAAGAGGTATAGGTGAACTTAAAACATTTTCTCTGACAACAGTGTTGGATCCATGTTTCTGTTTATCAGCCTGATTGAATTGTTTTACTGCAGCATCATTGTTCACCCGCCTATCTTTTTCTGCCACTTCAGTCTGAAGTCCAATTACAACTATTAAACGTATTCCACATGAAGACACTCAACAGAAATCTAAACAGCAAACCTTTATATGTAACATTTCGCCCTTGCTTACAATTGACTTTTGACAATGATGCGCGGCATCTCCAACCCCCACCTCAAAATTGGGAGTGTTACCAAAGCTTTTCCCATAGTATTTTTCACTCAATTTTAAACAAAAATCATTGGTTCCTCTAGGTTCTAATGTTCCAGACGACAGGAACTTAAAACATTTTATTTTCAGAAGGTAATTAAAGACCTATGATCAACCCTGCATCACATGAAACGCTTCTTTCTAGCTATTGTGAGAATTCCATAATTTAAAACATAATTAACCACCAGTGGCATGAAACAGTTAATAACAGGAATTGTTACCTTGCAGTTTTTTCTGCTCCAACTTAATCGATGATATATGTAGCCATAGTACACGGTCTGCCCACTGAGAATTAGGGTGGTAAGGGTGTATAACTGCGTGACGAGATAAGACAAAATTGAAGTAAGGAAATTGTAATTAATCAGAACTGATTGAGCTTTAATAGACTAACTCACCATTGCCATGTAGTATTGCGTTGGAAGCTGCAGAATAACAACAAACTTTAGCCATGCCCTTGAATGAAATTCAATGTGAAAGATCAGAACGCATATTATTTTAAATAAGACCTAAAGTAGGGTAACTTCATGTTATAGTCCGTACAGACCACATAATTCTCGAGACTTGAGAAAATAATAATTCAACGTCAGTTACTGCAAGCTCAAAGGAAGAGGATTTGATCTATGTTTATGTTACAAAGAGGAAAATATGGAGCTTTTAAACATGCAGATAGCAATAGCCAGTTCGTCATTCAGATCAAATAGAGAGACGAGTGCAGACTGCAGATAAAACTAAAGCTATCTGAACTTCAAACGGTACTGTGAGTGCACATCTACTAGAAGAAACACGCATAATAAGTATGCTCATGTTTGTGCAAGAATATGGTTAAAATCATCAAACATGTACAGAACAATTGGCTGAGAAGTCCCACGAACAATCAACCCAAGCTAACGCAACAACACAGACATGTGAAAGCACCCACTTACAGTAGCTGGTTCCAGCATGCAACCAAACACGTTAAAAAGGTCCCTGTAAAAGACACCAAAGCAAGTAAACAAGTTAAAAAGGAATAACATGCACATACCAAAAGACACGAAACGGGTAGATGCAGATCCTGAACCTGAAACACTACAAAAGCAATGATATAACAACGAAACAAAAAACCAAGAAAGTTACAATCTTTAAAGAAAAGAAAACACACCCAATAATCCATGTGGCCAAGAAAGCAATAGAAAGACCATGGCCAGATTTCTCCCTGTAGTTAGTGATAATCTGCGGTATCTCTGCGATTCCCCAACTGCAAACACTAACCAAACCTAAAGACAGCGAAACCCCATCTCTAAAACTGCAAAGGCAATACTCCATGTACACTCTAGCCCATTCCGCGCAGTTGTGGCTGCTGGGGCACTGCCGCTTTACGCTTCCAAAGGCTACCATTGCGTCACCTCGGAGAGATAGAGAGATAATGGCACATAACTCACGTCGTCCGCTATATAGCAAAGCTGTAAATGGGACGTAATTACATATCTCACATGATACTCAAAAGTGATTTGTTTTTTTTTTCTAATTTTTTTGCTTACATATATTAAATGATATAATAATTAATTATATAAAATTATTAAATAAAATAGAGAATCTTAATTATAAATAAATCAATAAAATTAATCTTATTTAAGTTTTACACAAAATTTATTTTTTAATAAGTAAAATAATTTTATGTAATAGGTGAATTTATAGGATTAATATTAATTATTATACCACTTTTGATCCTAATAGAATCATTTTTTATTTATCTAAATTATTTCTTACAATTTAAAATGTAATTTTTAGATTTCTTCTTAAAAGTTATAATATTTATTATTAATTTTATTTAAACCAATAAGGTCGTTATTAATTACTCAACCTTCTCCTTGTATTTTACAAAAAAGTTGTTTTCATTACTCAAATATGTGATCTTTTTTTTACAAGGATAAAAAAACAAAAGCCAAAGACAAGCTAGCTAGCACATGTTTCTGCGATCGTGTTTATCTTTGTGAAGGAGCTCCATTAAAAGCATGGGAGGTTCGTTGAAGATACGTAGCCCTGGACTGACGATGGCTGCAAGGACGGCCAGACTATCTGCGCACTGGTTTCCTTTTCGATAGACGTGCTAGAAATGTACTTCTCAATCGCGTTTGAGTAATCGTCTGATGCCTACCATCAAAGAAGGTGCATCAAAGAAATCAGTAGGAGAGTCAGGATGTTTATTACCTCTAGGGAGTGCACTTCGACGATGACTCGGTTATAGCCCAAAGTCCAAGCCAGATTGAGTCCCGAGTGAGCATCCCAGAATTCTACAGTAAGCAGTCCAATAAATTGAAGGAACCCTCTGCACCATTAATCTTGCCAGTCTCGGAGCAATCGCCCAACAATGGCAACAGAAACCCCTTGTTTTACTGCACCATTGGTATTGAGCTTGAGTGGTTTGGTCCACCTGACCAAACTGCCCACAGGGAAGCCTTGTATGGGCAGCACACAATTTTCTGCCGCTCGTGCCCTTTCTAACTCAAAGACACTTTTATTTCCCCAATACTAGAGAAACCTGCAGACGACTCTAAAGATTGAGTCCCAGTTGAACTGTCGCACAGGACAGTGATTCGTAAGGTTAAATTGCACCCATAATCCGTTATCCTGAAGGAAGAAATCCGTAATAACCAACTCTAAGGAGAATTTTGCACATATGGCTCTCACCTGCAGATAGTCCCTCCAAATATATGATCTTTTAATTGCAAAGAAATAACTTTACCGATTACTTCAAAATTTGCCCTCGTTATGTAATCAACGTCTTTCATTAGTTTCAGTTTTAACTTTGGTGTGCACTATATCAGAATATGGAATATATCAACAATCCCACAATATATCAACCAAAAAAGGTAGTGTTCTTTCTATATCTTGTATATGACAATACTCCATATGAAATAGGTAACAAAAGCACAATCAATACATACATATTGCAAAACATAACAACTCTTTTTTAAGTGTTGGTGAAACCTTGCCTCTAACGGCGATTGGAGAGCTTTAAGCTACGGTTGTTATATATGGATTCCTGACTGCAGAAGTCCGTAAGAGTGGAAAAACATAACAAATTGAATGGGGGATATACAAAGAAGAATAGAGGATGTTGAGAATGCATGTGGGTCTGTTCTTATTTCTCCCAGGTCTGTACATTCGCTCTCCCTGTGAAGACCACAGAATTGCTGAAGACCAAGTGAGAAAACACCCATAAGAGCTACGTATACACCCACGTGGAAACATAACATGATATATGCAATCCTGCCGCCTTGATGACTCAGATAATCTAGCGAACAAGATGAAGAATCGAGGACAACCGACACTGTTTTGGTATTACATTACTCCATTGTCTGCACAGTTGGAGCAGTGACCTCCACCAACGTAAGAGCAGAATGATTCGGGTCACCAGACCTCTCGCGAATTTCCCTGTATTCTTGACAATTTGCACACAAATGACAGAAGAAGTGAGTGACAAGGTCACCACATGGAGCTTCCTGCATACATCAACCAAAATTGTTGATCAGCTAGCTTCTTTCATCTACTTATCAACAGGCTTCAATGATAGCAAGTATGTACCGGCAAAAGCTATCACTAACTACATTTTTAAAATTCAGCTGTACCTCAGGGGAGTGTGCATGCACAACAGACAAAATGAACTTCCTGTACACGGTTGATTTCTTGCATTACTATATTAGTAAGGTTATAGTTATTCTACAGATTGAAGATAAATCTCAATGCTAGCTAGGGAATAAAGGATACTGCATATGAAGTTGTAACATATAAACAAGCCACACCTGTAGATTATACTTCTCTCGCAGTGCCTTGCGGTAATTGCAAGCATAACAAGCAACAAAGCATCCAGGTAAGCCCAACAAAAGTCCATCAGTCATGCAGCAACAGAGAGTATTGATAAGAGCCCACAATATGAAATGCATCGTGCATGATCCTAACAAAGTTCCAGAACCCAACGACTCTGCATTCTTCCCAAACAGATAGCAAGGGCAAAAGAGACCGATCCAGCCTATACAAAGTATTAAAAGTTCACGTCAGCAAATAGGAAACTACTAACTAATCTAAAAATGCCTCATGAAGCTAATACCTTGATGCCACAATAAAATAAATGGTATCAACTTATACAAACTCAGAAAATATCAAAATCGTCCTTGCTTGAATAAGTTGATTTGACGGAAACAATTACAGAAAAAGGTCATACATGCATGCAACTACTTGTATAGCTTGCAGTGTTAGGTAAAACTAACAACTAGTGTCACTTAAAATCCTAATTTAGATAATTTGGATTTTATTGTAGATGGTGGTTTTAATGGCTTTCAGTTGATCAGGACAAGATTCGTAACACCATTTCAATGATTTTATACTGCAAGAAATCCTTAGCCTAGAAGTCCAATAAACAACCATAACAAGACAAGAAGTGGATTTTAACTTGTGTTCTATTCGTTAGGCAACTTAATACAACTTTCCTCTCGTAAAAAAAGGTCGCAAGATAGAGAGTAGCCATACAGCTCTGAATGTCATCACAGCAAGCACAGATTCCGGATGACCACGGGACTACTTTGTCACTTTCACCGGGGACAACAGAGTGGTTGTCATTGCGAGGAGAAATCTCTGCTTCGGAATCTGATTGTCCCAGGGGAACGTAAGTAGGTGGCACATAACTGCTACCGTTTTTCATCTTTCTTTTCTCTAGAGAAACATTTATGTGATTCAAATCAACAGCCTCTTAGCTGAAGCACCAAAAGAAAATGTCACAAAGAAACAAATGAGAACAAGTAGATCTGCATTGCTGTAAAACAACAAAAATGAAAAACCTCAAGCATCTTGAAACAAAAAATCATAGAAATTCAACTTCAATGATATGTAAACTAAAACTCATTCCGCACAATGATTAATAAAACCAAATAAAGTAAATTGTAACCAATATCTTACTCTATGCATACGACAGATTCTACCCTTTTAATATTACTAGTTTAAGTGTGCCAAAGTGAAACAAAACATTTTAAACTAAAGTTTTCAGTTCCATTAACGAAACTATTACCAAACGTGCAAAGCAGAAATATGTAACACTCCAAAAGTCTAAGAGTTTAACTCTTCATGTCTATTTTCACCACATACACTAGCCAAATTAGGCATCATTGTAGTAGATCCAATGACTGTAGCAAGAGGCCTATGTTTCACTGGCTACCACTACCATCGGATCATATGACCTAACTGGGGCCAAAAGTTTCTGTGCGGCACTGGGTCAATACCACAAGTTCAAAAGCTAGAACTTCGGATTCGGATCAACAAATTCGTATAGTCAGAGGTGTGTTACACAGTATAACAGATCATGTAAAAAAAAACAAGAGATTTGTACAAATGCAAACAAATTACAAAAGATTGAATCTTCTCGAAGTTGCCAACAAAGAAAGATTTGAAGTTACGGAACAAGGAAACACGCCCAAGATCGTCAGCACAACCACTAAAACTCAAAGAACTTCAAGAAAAAAGGAAAAAGAAAAAGAAAGAAAGAACCGTGTAAAGGAAGATAAAAAAGAATGAAACTTTGAAAATTAGACCATCAGATTCCAGACAGAAATTAACAAATGAGAGCTTACCTTGAAACCCCAACTCTATCTCTGCCTCCCTCTGTTTTTCACAAAGAACTTACAAGAAAAAAGGAAAAAGAAAAAGAGAGAAAGAACCGTGTAAAGGAAGATAAAAAAGAATGAAACTTTGAACACTAGACCATCTGATTCCAGACAGAAATTAACAAATGAGAGCTTACCTTGAAACCCCAACTCTATCTCTGCCTCCCTCTGTTTTTTCTCATGGACAGAAGCAACTAAACAATGAAGGTTCTGTTTTAAGCAGACAATGGGCTTTCTGCTTAGTTCCTATTTCATGTATGCAACATAAAGCCTCATCAAAATTGGGATGAGCCCATAAGTTGTGTACATTTAACATCTTTTGTACATTTCATTATTTGAAAATTTTATTTAATTGAAGAAATTAATTTTCATTTTGTAAATTATTTTAATGAGTTATAAAAATAAGGAATGAACTCTGACCAATTTATGATTAAACTTTTTCTTTTTCAAAAAATCTTGAGTTCATTTAGAAATCTAATTAAGACTGACTCCATATCATTTGCACTCAAATTTAATCGAGTTTTAGGTGATTCAATTCTGGCTCAAAATTAAATCTTACCATCCAACCCATAAAATGAAACCTTCTCATCTTCTTCAAATTCTCTAGTCATCTCACACTCTTTTTTTTTTTGCCAAGATTTGGAAGCGAGAGTAGTAGAGAAACTTTAGTAAGAAAATGTCCCTCTCAACTTTTAAGAAGTGAAACTAAATAATAATAATAACAACAACATCAACAACAATAATGATAATGATAACAATAATAAAACAACAATAACAATAACAATAATAATAATAATTTAGTAAAATTTTTGCCAATACGCAGAGTCTAAAGAGTTCGAAAAGTACACACGCTTACTCCTAACTGATAAAAAGATTATTTCCGATAAATTCACATTAAATAATAAAGTTATAATAATCGAAATAAAATAAAATAATCACATAAAAGGTGATGATTAAAAAATTAAAATTTTGAGTTTTAATTTATTATCTAAAATTATAAATACTTTCACACAACAGGTTGATTTGTATTTCCATAATAGTAATTATCTTAATTATAAGAATAAAAAGCACTATAATTTCCTATATGCTACTTGTAAAGTATTAATTAGTTCTGACCTAATTATTGTTGATTTGCTGGTTGGTTCCATTATCACAAAGTTGCTCTAAAATTGGCTTGGATTCAAGATGTAGAATCTATGTTGAATCACCATTTAGCTGAGCTACTAGGATTTGGATCTCTTTCTTGGGCGGGATTCAGGGAATCAAGTCCATATATCGTTACCAATTAATCAATTTCTAAATGCTGGAGTAGATCATAAAGAGATCTTACTTTCTTATGAATTTATCTTGAATCGGAAGCTTTTGGCTCAACTTTATCTCAATTTTGTTGAGGAAGCAACTCTATTTTTTACCTTAAATTGGACAAAATATTCAGAATTTTTTACTTTTTGCGAAGGATTAGATCTAGTACTTGGGGGTCTATGGCTGACTGATATTGCACAACAAAAAATAACAATAATGATGACAATAACAACACAACAATAACAACAATAACAATAATAATAATTTAGTGAAAGTTTTGCTAATACAAAGAGTCTAAAGAGTTCGAAAAGTACACACCCTTACTTCTAACTGATAAAAAGATTGTTTCCAATAAATTCACATTAAATATATATAATATTAAAATAATAAAGTTATAATAATTGAAATAAAATAAAATAAAGACATAAAAGGTGATGAATAAAAAAATTGATTTTTAATTTATTATCTAAAATTATTAATACTTTCACACAAACAACATTTCTAGGTTGATTTGTATTTTCATAATAGTAATTATCTTAATTATAAGACTAAAAGGCGCCAAAATTTCCTAAATGTCACTTGTAAAGTATTAATTAGTTCTAACCTAATTATTGTTAATTTACTGGTTGATTTCATTATCACAAAGCTACTCCAAAATTGGCTTGGTTTCAAGATGTAGAATCTATATTGAATTGCCATTTAGCAGGACTACTAGGACTTGGATTCTTGGGTGATGACATCAAGTCTATGTGTCGTTACTAATTAATCAATTTCTAAACTCTAGAGTAGATCCTAAAGAGGTCCCACTTTCTCATGAAGTTATCTTGAATCAGGATCTTTTGGCTCAACTTTATCCCGGTTTTGTTGAGGGAGCAAATCCATTTTTTACCTTGAATTGGTCAAAATATTCAGAATTTCTTACTTTTTGTGAAGGTTAGATCAAGTAATTGGGAGTCTATGGCTGACTAATATTGCACAACAAAAATAGCAATAATGATAACAATAACAACAACAATAATAATTTAGAAAAAGTTGTCTTAATATGCAGAGTCTAAAGAGTTCCAAAAGTACAAACCCTTACTTCTAACTGATAAAAAATTTGTTTATGATAAATTCACATTAAATATATATAATATTAAAATAATAAAGTTATAATAATCAAAATAAAATAAAATAATAACATAAAAGGTGATAATTAAAAAATTAAAAAATTGAGTTTTAATTTATTATCTAAAATTGTTAATACGTTCACATATTTAGGTTGATTTGTATTTCCATAATAGTAATTATCTTAATTATAAGACTAAAAGCACCAGCATTTCCTAAATGCTACTTGTAAAGTATTGATTAGTTCTCACCTAAAAGAATTACCTATTAAAAGTATATATTTATTGCATGAAAGGAAATCTTAGCCATGTTAGTTAATTTGGTAGGGGTGATGTGGTTTCCAAGGTAAGGCTTAACATGTTTACCAAAAATTGAAAAAAGGGAAATCTGTATATGTTAAATTTATTTGCATTTGGTAACTTAATTTTACACTATCTTCATTGTTATTCTCTCAAACTCTTGAGATAAATTAGATTTTGTCATCATTAAATTGTAGGTTCTATGATAAGTAAATGAATAGTTACAAGATTAGACACTTTATAGTTTTGGAAGAAGGGAAAAAATAATTCTCAATTTGAAACTATTGTTTAATTTATATATCATTGGAAAAGAATATGTAAATGAATAACAGTAAAATACAAGGGCCACATGCAAATATAAATATAATCTCAGAAATTTTAATTAATTAATTGTCATTGTGTTTTTTTGTTTATCCCTTTAAAGTTTGTGCGAAGATGGTTGAATTTTAATTTACAATTTCAAACTTGAGGTTCCAAACGTATGATATTTTTCATGTGGTAGAAACTTATTTAAAACTTTTTTCTTTTGACCATAGGCATCATGTAAAACATAAACTTTTTATTATTTGCATTAAAGACCCCTTGCTACTTTCCATAAATTTAAAATACTATACTCATTACCTTCCATAATTATACAATATATCCCGAAAGAATGTTATAAATATGAACTCTTAATTTTATTTATCTCGCAGCTGGTTGAATATTATCTTTCTTTCATTAGCTTAATACGGTATCATCTGTAATAATCTGTAAGTCTTTCCGACCATTCGATTGACGAGGTTTTTGTGAACTCCGGTTACTACCCTCATCAATTGCCTTGTCTTTAATATACATCACTTTATATACATATATTTATATGTGTCTTTATATATTTATTTTTGTTGTGATTATTTAATAATTGATTTCACAAATTTATTTTTGTGTATAAATTAAATCTTATGTAATTAAAAATTTTGATGTTATCGTGTCTTTTTCCTCTTGAGAGTATCAAAATATTATCTTATACATGGGAAGAGTAGCTCTCCCCTGTCTCAAAGAGTCTATCTCAATCTAAGATCTCCTAAATAAGATTCTTAGAAGTTTTATTATTTGATTAAGGAAATAAGTAAGTTCATTTACATATCATGCTAAAATTTAACAAAATTTCAAGTCAAAAACATGTTTTTCTTCTTTTTATGCTGAACAATATTGTAAACAACCTCTTTATCAGTTAGGTATAAGACTACGTACTATTGTGCTTCTCTAGATTTCGGTGTATCAATGGGATTTTCACCGGATTGTTGTTATTATAGTATGTTAGTATAAAATATGTGGATTATTAGTCACCACTTTATGTGTATAGTTGGAAACAATTTCATAATTATATTATTCTTTCATAGCAGGAGGATGGATTCACATTTTCTTGGAACAAACTTTGGATCAACGAATTCCAATGGGATCGATCTGAGTTTAAAGCTAGGTTTGGCTAATCAGGAGAAGAAGACTTCCTCTAATTTTCCCAAATTGAATCTCAATGTTTTCACCACTCAGGTATATATTATTTACCTTGTTTTTCTCCTTTTTTGGTTAAAAAGCCCTGGGTATATTTGATCCTGTTTAGCCAATGTATAAGCTTTGTGAAGATTACACCTTTTGATTGTATGTCTTTTTATCTTCACATGTAAATATGATAAATTTTTTATACTAATTATATTTTAATTATACGTATTTATTTATTATTATTATTATCATCATCTTTTATATCAATTTTTATGTCTATTTTATTTTTAATTATTATTATTATTTTGTTATATATATTATATGGTCTATTTAATACTACCTTTTCACCGGTTAAGAGAAAATAATAATAATAATATAATAATTATTATTACTTTGTTATATATATTATTTGAGACAACAAATTATTAATCCTTTATTATATCTATATCATATTTTTTAATTCAGGCGAAATTTATTAGTTATTTCAAGAAATGCTTTATTTTATACAGGAAGAGGATGAACATGGAGTGGCTAGAGGAGGCAACGCGAAGAAGTATGACCCTGGAATGTTTGCTGAAAAGAGAAAAGGCATAATGAACCAGGGAACTAGCTCTCGGTTCAACCTTGAACAAGGAAACTTTCTTCGAGGTAAGGTAGATGAGGAACAAGAACATGCCGGATCAATTCTTCTGAGAATGCTTTATGGATCCAACAATGGATCAGGTAACATCAATCTGTACCCACCTGTCGTTGGAATGGTTGAGAATCGTTCCAACTTCCTGATGAATGAGAATCGGAAAATGAAAGCTCCTCCTATGGCATTTCCTTCCGTGGAAGCTCCTGAGCATGGACGTAACTCATCCCACAACTTTGTTCTTCCCCGAGAACCTATGGCGTACATGGTTAAGAATGTCGGACCACTTGGTCTGAACCCTCTCCTGACGAGGAATGACGGTACTCTGTTTCGAAGGGGTCGAGGAAGACCACAGTACAACGGAAGTTATAATGATCTATACAGGAGATGCGATAGATGTAACTGTAGTGATATGGAAACACCCATGTGGCGCACTGGTCCTAAAGGACCAAAGGTGAGTGTATAAACTCTTCGATCCGAACCGGTAACATTACGGTTGTTATTCCATTAAACTATGGCTATTTGTCTTGATTGACATACATGCAGACCCTGTGCAATGCTTGTGGGATTCGGTACAGAAAAGGGGTAGCATCAAAGAGGAAGGCAAGAGCTGTAAGGAGGAGAAGGCGTTAAAATGGTTGGTTGGGACCATATACGGCAAAAGAAACCTCAAAACTGTGTTTTTAATGTTGTTTTGTCTTGTGTTAAATACAGAAGTTGATATAGTAATCTACATTGGCAAGCAAGACAACGTTTCTTCTTGTTGTGTTTGTTTTTCTTCTTAATGTAATGTTGTTTTCCTTGGACTGTGCTATGATAAATAAAAGCTTTTGCCGTTCCATAATTCTAAGATTTTTGCAATTTATTCTTAGATGAGTTATTGTGTTTATTATAACAAGTGAGGATAAAAAAAAGGAGTCATAGTTATAATATTGCAATTGTAATTTTGATAGGTAATTTAAAAATATTGTTGTTTATTTAAACTTTGGATATTAATAATGCATGATGTACTGATTTTGGTATATTAAATTCTAATGTTTTCAAAACTAAATTAAAGTTAAACCAGTACAATAAGAGGTTTAAGTTTTAAAATGTTTAATCGTTATTAAACCTGTTTAGAATATCCACATGTGAATATCCCAAATTAGATAAGGAGGGAAAAGAAGAATAACATATAAGTCTAGTGGGTTAATTCACCTATTGTCAATTGATTTTATAATAGAACCTCACCTGAGCTTGTGTGTGGTCTAACTTTCCTTCTCGTATAAGTCCGTAGGCCCATTGCAAATTTAACATGGTATCAAAGCCAAAGAAGATCTTAACCTACTATTTGCCCCAAAAGGGGGTCCGTTATTTAAGCTTCTAGAGAAGAAATTGAAGTCTGCATAGAACAAGTGATCCAGTAGTATTGTTTGCCTTAAGAGGGGGGCCTATTTGACTTCAATCAGAAGTTCGACCCTGATGAAGATTGTCGATGTACTTTTTCAGATTGTCCAAGTAAAAAGAGACTCACATGTGAAGGGGAGTGTTGAGAATATCCACATGTGAGTGTCCCACATTGGAGAAAAAGAGAAAAGAAGACTAACATATAAGTCTAGTAGGCTACTCCACCTATTGCCAATTAATTTTAGAATAGAATTTCACTTAAACTTGTGTGTGTTCTAACTTTCCTTCTCGTATGGGCCTGTAAGCTCATTGCAAATTTAACAAATCCGTCTTAAAATTGGTTAATGATTGAATAAAATTATAAAAATAATTGAAGAAGCCTATTCTTAAATTTTGAACAACAAAAATTATTAAATTGAATCAAACCGAAAAGCTAAAAACTGAACAAAATAATTAACTGATTCAAGATTTTCACTATTAAACTGAATACATAACAATTATAATTTTTATAGCAATAAATTTGTGATTGTTATCTTTTAAGTTTATATTAAATAAATAGTTAAGTATATATGATAATTTGTAAATAACACATTTTAAGTAAATTGCCAATTAAAATTAAGTGATTAAGATTAACTTGATTTAATTAATATCTACAAATTTAATATTTTTTCACTTTCTTCTCATCAAGAAAAAAATCTTAATAAACATTAAATTTAATAATTGAATAAATTTTAATAAATTATTATTTAAAGAATTAAATAAATGATATTATTTTAAAAAACATTACATTCAATTCGAAAGGAGCAGACAAGACATTACCACGTCATGAAGTTCCTGACCATGTGCCGGGTGCCGGATATCGACATGTACGTTTGATTATCTTCACTTGCAATTGTTTTTCTTTTGCCAATGTCGGAATTCCCTTCTTCGACTCTCAATTCTCAATCAATCCATAATCACACACAACCTCGACGCCGGTATTTTTGCAATGGATCACTACAAGGTTTTGGGATTAAGCAAGTGCGCGACGAAGGAAGAGATCAAAGAAGCGTTCAGGAGATTGGCTATGGAGTACCACCCGGACAAACACTCTCAGTCTCCGACCACCGTTAAGGAACACGCCACCCGCAAATTCAAACAAGTTTCCGAGGCCTACGAGGTCCTCTGCGATGACCGCAAACGCGCTGATTACAACTTTCGCATGTCGTCTTCGTCGTCTTCAACGAATTATAGTTATCGTGGAGGGTATTCTCGGGGTGGATATGGATACCATCATGATTACAGAGATTATAGAACGACTAAAGCTGGTGGGTCGAGTTCGAATTTTGAGGGATTGGCTTCTAAGTTCGAGTCTGCGGTTCGCTTCTTGACAACAAGAGCTTTTCTTCTCAATGTTGCTTTTGTTGGGTACTTGTGCTTACGTTTATGGATCTTTTTTCTTTTAATTCTTTTGGGCAATTCTCGTCCTGAGTTTGGTGAATTTTAGCATTGAATATGTTTTAGATAATAAAGTTTGGTTCCTGAATTATTTAGAAATAAAGTCCACAGGTTGAGTTTTTTGAGGATTTATGTATTCACATGAAGTGGAAAATTTCATTGTTTTGGTGATTAATTGATACTTGAGAACATTAGCTTAGTAGGTTCTTTTGCTAAGCTGGGATCAGTTCCACGGTTGTTTATGCTTTTGAATGTGGGATTGGTGATTTGTCTGGAGATTCTTGTGGGTTTGTTGGTCAAGATTATTAAGCTTCAGATCATTATACTTGGTACTGGGTTACAGTCTCATTGCATCTTTAGTTAGTTTATTTGGTTATTGTAGTTAAGGAGGAAGGGCATGTTGCAGATGTGCTGGTTGAAATGTGACATTGTTTTTTAAAATTCTTCCATAACCCTCGAATTTGTCTCCATCAGGACTGCTAGAAATGGATTTCGACTATAATGTTCGAAGTCACTAAAGTTTGGTGGGGATTTGTCAAAAACTTTCTTATCAAATAGTTCCGTTGGTTCAATAGTTTCCTGTATTATAATTATTTATGCTCACAAACTTAACTGGATACTTGGAGAATTCAGATAGACTTCTGATGTGGGCTCTTTTGACTTTAGGAGTTATGTGATAGTGCCTCTTTTTCCTCTATTACAGCACTTTATGTGGTGGGTTCGTGGTACTGGATATGGGCAAAGACGCGTTGTGGAAAAGGCACAATTCCGGGGTATGCTATTGGTTCTAGATTGGCACATCATGGATTTTTATGCGTGCTCTTTCTCCTGGTATCTGTTTATGTGTCAACCTTCTGCCCTTTTTCTCATTGCGTTAATCCAAAACTTTTGTTAAAATTTTTATTGCCTGCATCTATGTGGTCTTTGTTGTGGTTTAACCATCATTGCAAGGCTCTATGTTGCAGTTGGAAGGACTTGTTCCCTTCATAGTCATCAATAAATTGGGTTAAGATAAGATTTCCACTAAATTTGTCTGAATGATCCTTGTTTCTAGAACTACATAATCTACCTTCTACATCATACTCTTAATAATTCATACTAACCCATTCCGAAATCATCGTTGAAGCCGAATATAAAATAATAAGTTGTAGATACATGTTTCAACCTAGTCATACTCACATTCCAAGTTCAAGTCATTTGAAGAAAGCTAGGATGGTAAATCCTTCTTAACCTTTGTTGTCTATATAATCAGGCTATTAATTGGGTTCTGGTTAAAAGGAAAGAGAATGGAAGCCAAAAATTTTGTACTTTCAATTCTATTAGTTTGTATAGAATTACTACCACAGTAATGGTACAGAATTTATAGGAGCATTGTTAGTTTTGCATTTTCTTTTTTATGCAAATTTCATTTGGACTTATTGTTGATATTTGAACTTCCCTGTGCACTGGAGATTGGCCAACAACATTTGATTTGTTTTTCTTGCAGAAATCATTTGAAGAAGTTATGGAATCCATGGAAAAAGCAAAAACACAGAGTAGATGACTTGCAAGAGTTCAGCTTATATTCCCCAAGAATCATAACAAGAAATTTTGTACATATTATAATGTTAGAGATCTCAAAAAGGTTTGTATAGTTCAAAAACATCATAGTTCTCCATATTCTTTTTACCTCTGTGTGTGCTGGTAAAGATGTTGGACTGATGAATAGATAAAAGCATTTCAATGACAAAAATAAGTTATAATGATAATCCATTTAAAAACCATACCTCAAATGTCTTTACATATTATGTAAATTACATAATACTTAAACCATAAAGGTGAGGTAATTTTCAATTGTAATTTATGTATTCACAAATTTATTCTGGTCAATGAAGTGTATCATTTGTATACATATTGGGTTCCACCACATATAGAAACTCATTGGTAACTTTCAATATTGAGACAAAAGGAGATATTTCATCAAAGCTATAACTTGGTGTACTTAATTACTTTTACTTTTCTACACAAAAGATCTTCATAAGAAGTTAACTTCAGTTAACAAATCACTGAAGGCATAAGACTTTTAGGAGTCTCTTCTTCTAGAAATGTTATCTTCACTACTGGTTTGTCCTATGCGACCAAATCGACTAGCCGAAGAACTCCTTTGCGAATCAGTATTTTGGATTGAATTGATGTCACCAAATCCTCTAGAATCGCCTGAATTGAAGCCCCCAAAAGCACTAGAACGACTTGAACTGTTTGACTCACGAAATCCACTGGAACGACCTGAACCATAGCCCCCAAAAGCACTCGACTGGTCAGAGCCACCAAGTTCACCGAAACCACCACTGCGATTAGAGCCAGAACCACCAAAATATCCTGGTTGGTTTCTGTTATAACCAGAGCGACCATATTCATTCATCTGACCAGAGAATTGGCCACCACGACCACCGGCACTTGCAAATCCAGGGTTTCTGTAGCTTCCAGAACGGCCATATCCGTAATCTGCTTGACCACCAAATCGACCAAAACCAGTACCGCCAGATTGGCGATCTCTTATAGAGCCATATCGACTACTGCCCCTGTCACTAAACATATTTATGCTTCCATCGCCAACAATCCTAGGCAACTGCATAACATGAAAGAAAACATATGATCTTTCAACACAAAATACGACCAGCATAGGCGTATTCGGGTTTAAGGAATATATCTACAGGAGTAGTAGGATATGCACATTGTGACAGATATCCATATCACTGGACATTGGAAGAACATGATACAAAAGTGAACCTGAATCACAAAAACAGAAAAATGAACAGCATAGCACGATGATCGTTGTTAATTGTGCAAGTTACTACATAAATTTCCTTTGCTCCAGTCACTGCTATCAATCTCCAAACATAACAATCCACCAAGGTGAAGAGGGACTAATAAAGAACATATACCACAGGATTTAAATTGCAACTGTTATAAGGGCAGAGTTATTTAGTTAGACTAGGTACACGAAAACACAAAGATGTCATAACAGGAATGACGTAGAAATTAAACTTTTGGTGCCTCAAGATAACATCAGATGATCCATATTGGATATGCGTAAATAGTTTCTTTCCGATATTGCAATATATATGGCAAGTAGCAAGGAATATGATACTAACCTCTGTAAATCTGCAACCCACTTCCCGTTCAAATATCCTGACTTGCCTGGCTTGATCCTGCGAGTAAATGAGAATTGCAGTTCCTTTCTTTCCAGCACGACCAGTGCGGCCAGAACGATGGACAAAAATTTCTGGATTGTTTGGAATTTCATAATGTATCACCTGTCCAACAGGAATATGTGGGGAACAAATGAACTTCTTAAAAAGGGAAACTGAGTAAATGTCTCAAAATTAGTTCAAGGTTATTCAACTTCATTTTCAAACAGTTGGATGAAACACAACCAGCTCCAACTTAGTTATATGCCTCACAAGTTATTGATCCCAGTTTTGGCTTTCTAAATCAGAATGAAACTCAAGTATCCAGTACTTGAAATCGATGTGAAGTAAGACGGGTAGAGAACATGCCAAGCATTTCATTGAACTGTAAATCTAAACCGTCTTGAAATTGATGTGAAGTAAGACGGGTAGAGAACACGCCAAGCATTTCATTGAACTGTAAATCTAAACTGTTTGGTTAGGGAAGGAATTAATGAACAAAGAATTGAAATAAAGGGACACGCCAAGGAATCACTCCTAAGATTTTAAAAATCACTCCCAAATAAAGGAAGTCTCATTTTAGTTCTGAACATATCAAAATATACTAATAAATTAAAGTACGAACAGAGAAACCATTCTAATTCAACCATACTTCTAATTTAACTATGGCTAATTGAAATTCAAATCTTACTAGACAGATAAACTAACTAATATATTACATCACTGATAATCTAAAGGAATGGATATGGCATGAGAAGTAAAAGTCTGCCTAATCTCCATCAAGATGGGAGTCAAATATAGAGCACTTGGAAGGGGTTAGTCTCCATCTATTGAGAAGAAATCAGGCTTGACAAACTAATAAAATAAGAAAAGAACTTCAGACTACTATTGGCTCACCAGATCAACATTAGGGATATCAAGGCCACGAGCAGCAACATCAGTAGCAATCAATATATTAAAATTTCCATTCCGAAAGCCAGAAAGAGTTCTTTCTCTCACAGCTTGTGAGATATCCCCATGCAAAGCTTCACAACTGTAGTTTCTTGCCATAGCACTTGCCAGTCGATCAGCATCACGTTTTGTTTGAGTGAAAACAATACATTTTCCTTCTTTTGCATGCTCCTAACAAACACATATTAGATTCTGAGAGTGTGCACATAATTGATGGGAACAAAAGCAAGTTTTGTACAAGACTGCATCAGCACCTGCAGCTTACAAAGCAAAAATAAGCTCAAACATTCAAAGTCTAGAAAAGCCTCAGCACATGACAATAAGTGGTCTAGATTCATACCGATATTAAGGGACCAAGAATTGATGCCTTCTCATACATTTCTGAGGCAACCGAATAAATCGTGATTCCATCAGGCAATTTCTTGTCAGAATCTCCAACCTACAGCACATCTAATGTTAAAATCCTAGAGAATCCCAGCAGCAATAAGAACGAAAGACAAACCATTATAGCAGCATTCAATCTAGACTGATTAATAACAATCCAAACTGTTTCGAGTCCCACACATGTAATGTTGACAAATCCATTTAAAAAGTTGCACAGCTGCTAGGAATTTATGTTCCCAAATATCTACAAAGTAATATCAAATACATTGCAACACTCACGAGATCAACAGTCAACGGATCTTTAAGATAATTCCTGACAAGGGTTCTAATCCAAGTAGGCCTTGTAGCAGAGAACAACATGCTATGCCGATTTTGTGGCAACCTTTGTAAAATGGTCTCAACATCATCCACAAAGCCCACACTAAGCATCTGATCAGCTTCATCAAGAACAACAAACTGAACCTCTGATAAGTTAAGAGATCCTCTCTTCATCAAGTCAATTATCCGCCCAGGCGTGCCAACAACAATGTCAACACCATAATCTAGCTCCCTCATTTGGCGCGTAATAGGTGTACCACCATACAGACATATGCTATCAAGGCTGGGAGCAGACTCACGAAATTCCTTCTCAACTTGGCGAGCCAATTCTCTAGTTGGAGCCATGACCAAGGCTAGAGGATTTCTCCCACGTCTATACAAATAGAATAGCGTAACTGATCCTATTATTGAAAAATATGCGAGGTTACTGAGTAACAAACATAAGATAATTGAAGTAAACCTACCCATGCTTAGCATTGAACTGAAGTATTTTGTCCATAATAGGAATACCAAAAGCAAGTGTTTTTCCTGTTCCTGTTCGAGCTCGCCCAAACAAATCACGCCCTTGCATTGCTGGTTCCAATACAGCTTTCTATATCAATTAAAAAAGGAAATTTTATACACAGCATATATAAAAAAATTGATCTACAACATAACTTTGTAGAACTTGCTCAGAATTCAGGATAAACAATCACCTGAATTGGAAACAATTTGTTAATACCGCGTTTCGCCAAAGCAGAGACGATCTCTTGAGAAATGTCGAGTCTTGAAATATCTAAACCCTCTTCACCACCCCGTTTTAATCCCTTTTCATCATCATACCCATAATCATCCACAGCACACTGCCCCGACCCATCCTGTATCCCTACTGAAGACTTAAACCCCAAAAATCCAGACTTTACATGAAGCTCCCGGTTAATTCCAAAATTCCATATCTCTGAAGTCGATCTACTACCGACCGGACTTCCTTTCCTCGATTGAACAGTGTACGATTGTGTGGGATCATTAAAAAATGCAGCAAAAACTCTCTTTAAACATAGGGAACGCGATCTTCTCAGTACTATACTCATCGTCTTGGAATTACATTCAGGAGTTTTGGCTGCTTTTTCAGACAGACGAAGGGAAGTAATTTGAGAATTTAGAGTTTTGGGCAACTATTGTACGGGTTTATGACACAGATATTTATGGATACGATATTTTGGATCACAGTTAAAAAGGGGACGCAACAAAACAAACTAACGATAAAAACTTAACTAGAAATTATTCCGATAAAATAAAATATTTAAAATTTAATAAGTTAAATTAATATTAAATTATCATAAAATTGATGAAAAATTAAATAATTTAAAAAATTATTTTTATTTATCGAAAAACTTAAAATTTAATTAAAATTATTTTTATTTATCAAAAACTTAAAATTTAATTAAAAATACTGTTAAATAAAATTAAGAAGTAGAAGAAGAAGAAGAGGAAGAGGAAGAAGAGGAGGAGGAGGAGGAGGAGGAGGAGGAGGAGGAGGAGAAGAGAGAGTTAACTAAATTTCACAACTTTACATGCATGCATCATTTCTTCTTTCTAAATTTTACCAGCCATAGGGATAATTTTTCATTAAAAAAAATATGATATAGTTGATGTAGGTGACTAATCATACATGATCAACATTATAATCTATATTATAAATAAAGAAATTACTCAACAGCTTTGTTGTTATGATTACCCTCAGATTTTGCTGTTCTCACTTAAATTGTCTTCTTTCTATAAGGAATTGACATCATCATAAGGCAAAACAGAAAAAGGAAGAAGAAGATTTAAACTCTGTACTTAAATGGAAACAAAGAAAATTGTATAATGTACACCAAATCTGCAAAATTTTATGCATTGAAGAGTTTTCTGAAAGGTCCATCCTTCCGGTCTTTTGCAGCTTCAGTCAGGGCAAGGAACCTCTTGAAGCCTGTTGTGGCGGCCCCACGTCCAAGTGCAGCTGCTCGGGTGAGAACGTCTTCACGGGAAGCAGTAAGACCGGCCGAAGGATTGGCAATTGTTGTTGCAGGAACAACTGGGGCAGCCTGAACTACAGTCGGATGGATAGATGGTTGTGGAACGGCTGGAGCATGTTTGTTGAAGTCATCCAGTATGCTCTGCTGATCAGCCTTTTTAAGACCCTGAACATGCAGGATGGAATGTAAGGAAAATGCAGAATGCAATTCGATAGCTTGAGGTTAGCTACTGCAGAACAATAGTATTCTTGAAGCCCCTACCATTAAAGGAAAATTTTGAAAATGTGAAAAAAATGAAAAGAAAAATCCCGATACATGAAGCACCTACTTAGGCGTGAAAGACTGCAGAAACCTGAACTATACCGTCCAAGATGTGCACAGCTAAAGTTTTAGTTCCATATGTGTAAGGAGCTGGATAAATGACCATACAACTTTTTGAGAAGAGAACAACTGATTACCTTAAGCTCTAAAATGCGCTGAAACTCCATTGGCGTTCCCTCTGGCAATAATGCCCTATATGTATCAGCCACAGAATCAACTGGGGACAGTATAACCTGTCAAATGCATATTGCTGTGCTTTAGAAGCGTTTCAACAAACCAGGAAGTATAAAACTATATCAACAAAATGTGTAACCTTTAAAAGTGCTTCAGCTTTACTCATTTCTCGGCTCACAAACTTCGAATAGCTAGCAGCATGCGACGTCTGTATCATAAAGACGATATAAGTGGTGCAGCATGTTACCGGGTTTAAAAATACAAAGGAATAGAATCGTAAACGCAAGAAAACTGAAACTAATTTCCGAAATTATGTTTAGAAGAGCTCTTCTGTTTTAGCATGAAAAATAATTGATGCATTAAGAGGCCCAAATCTTTTTGGGCTACATCTCATTCAGGAACCCTAGTTGTGTTAATTCTTCTCTGTGATGATGCACAAGCTAGTAACGCAAGATATTACGCATAACACTGATGATAGCTTAAACAAGGTCATGGAAGTCCAATTCACTCTTTGATACTGCTTGTGACAAGAAAGTGTTAGATTGAGTATTGACTCACCTGGTGACCAAGGGAAGGAATTTCTAAGAGAATTGTCTTTACGGCTTGAGTATCTAAAAGCATCTGCAACACCATAGACAAGAACTTAGTTTCACATGTATAATGGCATGTATTATTTGCTTGGTCTAAGCAACATTTTCGTTTCACGCATTCAACTAGACAAATATATATGCATTAACTGCACCACAGAAGACATATATAGATGCACCGTAATTATTAAATCTCTGCTAATCATACCACAACACTTGGGAAAGTAACTAGCAAAGAGAACAATTAGGTTCCTACTTGTTGGGCTCCAGTTTCTGATATCTGTTTGCATTTGAAAATGTTGGCATAGAAACGTGGACCAAGTGATGATGCAAGCTGCAGAAAATAAGAATAACACCCAGTAAAGCTTGTTTTAGGAAAGCACTACATCAGAGAACCACTCTAGCCCAGAATCATCAACATTAAGTAACAATGGTAATATATTGTCAGAGTAAATTAAGACACTAGCAAAGAGATGAGGAGTAATTTAGGACAAAGATTTATATTTGAAGCAAAATATTTGCAAATAATCATTCTTATAGTTTTGCTCTTACCCATTCCAGGGCTGAAGGATTAACTTATCTTTAATTACCTTGTCTAAGAAGTACTGAAAATGAACTGATGAAAGATGGTTTCCAAGCATCGGGATGCTAGTCGTAAGAATCAAATTTATGCCATTGACATAACTGTAAGAGGGAGTTCCGGTCAATTGGTAATTTGTATCAGACATCATTATAAATGACAATCTTAAAAAATGCATCTTACGCTGACTGGTCACCAACACTTTCAAGTGTACCCCAGGGAACTCGTGTCATTGCAGCCATTTCAGCATCAAATTTGGTTTCTAGGCCATGCACTAGGGTCATCAATGCTTCAGTGATAAGCCCTGAAAATTCTTCCTGCAGAATCACAATCAATCCATAACATATGAGGAGAAGAATGGCCCTGAAAAAATCATGGAATGTAAAGAGCAGTACCTCAACTGCAGACATAGCCACCCCCGCCACAAAGTGAGGATCAATTATTTTTGATACGCTTTCAGCCAGTTCAGCTGACTGTTGAAGAGCCAAAAAATGAACCAAGGTTACAAATGATTCATATAAGGGCTCATAAATGTGATAAAGACATTTCTACAAGATAAATAAGCTCTAGAAACACAACAATTGGATAGCATCCTATCCTTGCCATTAAGAACAAAACAAAGATTCAACGGAACAGAAGCTCACTAGATCTACAAAAAGAGTAGCTTTAGAACACATGCTAGGCTTCCAAAAGTTGAAAGCATGCTAGCATCTCTCATGAAAGAACCTGACATTGTTTCCTTTTAAGAATTCCAAAATTTATGCTTCTTTCAAACAGCTCATTAAACAATGAAGGGAATTATGTCTGAGACTTGTCTGTGATTCTTGAATAAGAAACATACATCAAAAGTCTTTCAGGTACCCTGATTTTGACCATGGCTTACCATGAAATATTTGCTTCTTAGCCTTAGTCCAAACAGAAAGCATCATAATCTACCACCTAGATTCATAATATTGTGTCCCAACCAACAACAATTATCAGACAAATCTGAGAAATTACTAGTAAGAAGCTATCATGTTATCTCAGCTTTTAAATGTCAATTGACATTTGTCCTGATGTCAGTCTTTATCGTTGTGCTGATCAATCCATACAAAAGGGGGAAAAAAAGAAGCGGCTAACCCAGTATTAAATGTTCTAAAGTTAGTCATGAGTATAGAAACCAACCGTTTTCCGGCAGTACTCAGCAGAATTAACAATATAACAAATCACCCTTTCATCCTTGTCGGTCATCTGGTGAAAATTGCCACAGAAATAACAAACAATATTTAGTAACTGGTAGCCACTCTCCAAAGAAAATTAGTAGACATGATAGCCATGTTGATACCTTTATTTGTCCATCCATACCCGTGGCAGCAGCAACAATTCCCACACCACCCTTTGGTAGTCTTGCCTTAAGCTTTACAACATATGCTTTCAGAATTCTTTCAAACACCTGAAATGTACAATAGAGAGGGTAAAATTTTCCATATGATCACCACACCAGCTTCAAGGTCAGGTTATAACAATAAGTGAGTGATAGCTTTCGGTGACCAATTCTGAACTGTTTGAGATAAAATACTGCATGCCAGCTACATGCGATCCTATCTTCTGGAACAGCTTTTGGTACCCAAGAAAATGGAAGTTTTAACAGATCAAAGCAGATAAGTGACATTTTCAATTATATCGTACAAAAAAGGGAACAATTTGGACAAAATTGACATCTCAGAATCTGCCAAGATATTATATTGGAGGAGATTCAGGGAAGACAAGAATAAGTGAATGCAATACATCAGAATGGCTATTAATCATAAATTTCAGGAATGTACCTTGAACAAATTAAATAGCGTCTGATTCTTTGTTAATGCACTGCACCGCTTTAAGCTCCTCTTGATTATAAGAAAAAGCTAAAAACACAGCAAAAAAAAGACGATGAATAAATAGTACAAGAAAGAGTGTCAACAAAATTTTCTATTTAGGATACATGAAACTAATTCTGGATATACAGAAGCATATCCTACAAATGGAAGTAATGTGTTAATCAAGTATCAGGCCCTAATAAATCTACCCATATACAGGAAATCATAAAATAGCTCCTGGAATGATCATATTAGACATACAGGCTGCATACCTGCATGCTACTGGACAAGACATTATTTTGACTTCCCTCCTCGATATCCCACGTTTCCTCCTGTGATACAGACATTTAAATGAGGTCATCAGTAAGCAGAAGCTGTGAAAAGTGATGCTTAGAAGTCGTAAAACCAAATTACCTGAACAAGCTTCTCCAGATTCTCCATCAGAGTCTTCTGTTCTAGTTCCACGTATATTGTCAAGTGAGGTTCAAAGCAAGAAGAAATTATTCCACGGAAGTTAAACTGCAGCAAAGATGGCCAAAAAACTTTCAGAATAGATTTAATGTCACATATGAGCCAACTATATATGACTTGCTTAAAAATATTAGCAATAATGTTATGAAACTAGAGAAAAAGGTCACATACCCCAGCTCCAGGCACTGACAAATCCTTGATTCCATCCTTCTCCTGTGAACAAAGAATTGCATTGAAAAGTCATATCCTTAAACCATAACTTCAAATCATTTTCTACAAGAATTCAAAATCTGAGTAGACAGTGTAGAGTACAAACGTCATTCTCATTTCCTTGATTTGCAGCAAATTTCCTTTCATACTTCTTTCGAATGTCTGATACAGTTCGGTTGTTGTTTTCCCTTCCAATTTCTTCAATATCAGCTCCAATCTCTCTATTTCGAGTTCCACCCCCAAATTTCTCTGCCAGCTCATCCTCAAATTCTAAAGTTCGTTGCAAGGCCTAGATGAAATTGTCAAAAGAAGGAAAACGTCAATCAGGGTAAAAATGCCATTCAGATAAGAGCCGCAATATCTAATATATGGTTATTCTTCACCCTTGATATTGATGAGGACTACATGGATGTTCTGAAAGAGAACAAAATAGGGAAAATAAACAGCAGAAGATTAAAAAGATCACTCAAATGCATCTTAATAACTCTGAGTAGATTTGACTCATATGTCACACCTTACCATACTCTGGGACAAGCATAACCTCTAAAATTTAAGAAAACAGATTGCGATTTTCGAAAACTTTCTCAGTTATATTATTAACTCAGACTAATGAATCCCAAAGGAAATTTGAATCTCTGAACCCACATCCAGACTACAATTTGGGTATTTGATTTATACCTACCTAGGGATTATTATGGGAAAAAGAAAAAAGAAAAAAGAAAGGGGCACAGTTATTCCAATCACAAAAAACAAGAAAATCCATGGGAGCTCTTAAAAATGATAAGAAAACATGGATTATTCCGACTGTGGGTCAACAAAAGAGAATACATCAAATCAGAGCAATTCCAGGAAGCAACTTGGTCCCCAAAAAGAGAACTCTAAACATGGGTCAGTATATGTAGAGGCAATTCTGAGTTTGAGATATGCTAGAAGTTCTCATCTCAAGTTCTGCTATGCAGAAGAAACCAAGATTGCAGGATGAATAAAAAAGAGTAAGTTGTTAAAAAATTTGAAAGCCAAGTAAAAGAGAGCTTACCAACAACAGTGTTGCTACGTCTGGCTTCTCTTTGAGGTTCTCAAGGATCCCCTCCAGTTGTTTCCTGAAAGAAAGAAGTGTGAGACATCTTCATGCAGTGCAAATCAATATAACATGCCAGTTTTCCTGTTAGTCAGCCTCAGAAGGTGATATTTTCCTTATAACTTTTACACAAACACAAGACAACACCTCCAGCAATTGAATTAACGCTACTTTTGTGATCCAGATTAACATTTTGCATTTTTTATGACATTTAATGGAGTGGAAAAGTCACGTACCGAGTTTTCTTACAAAATTGGATGCATAGCCGATAGGAAACATGCCATGAAGGAGGAAATATTTTCCATAGCTCCTCATTTGTTCTTATTCGACGCTTGATCCATGCATATCGCCTCTCAGTTTTATCCAGCTTAGCAAGCTCTAGCAACGAAGAGAAGAAACTGAAATTTCAAAGTTGAAGGTATACAGAAAATCTATGCTCTAAAATAGTAAAGAAGGCACTTTAGGTTAAAAACTGACTAACCAGCTCCTTCAAAGATCTGCTCATATGAAGTAAGCTCCCTACTGCAAAAATTATTAACCAATTCTTCCCTCACAGATGGCTCCAAAGCATCAACAACTAAGCAAGCATCAGATAAGTGCTGCAATAAATTGATTTCTTCGGTTTCTTTCCCAGTACCTAAGCTGAAACAAAAATATTAAGAACAAGAGGAAAAGGTAGAAGAATTAAAAGCATGATAGCAAGTTCACATGTTAAACAAGTAAATCCATCAGAATATGTAGGAATTTGATTCCATGAGCTCTGGGACTATAACAACTCCTTAACAAACAATAGCAATTAACTTTAAGAGCATGAAGGCAGATCACCATGTTCACTGGACTTAGCAAATTCATGAAACTAATTTTAGAATTTCCACGATAGTAATATAGTTCAACTTTTTTTTTTTTTTGGTGGCCAATTAGCTGAACCAAAATGGAGTTTTTATTGGAGAAGGATTCCTTTTTATGTCAAGTATTTGTAAATACTTGATTCAAAGTACATGTTTAAACAAATGTACTTCCACAATAGACTGAAGTTGACATGTCTTAAAAAAAAATTATACTCAGAAAAAGGAAACCAGATAAGGATAAAAACCTAAATTAAATGTTCAACTCTGCAAGCTATTGTCACTGAATTACAAATACCTTGAAAAATCTGAAAACACATGAGACTTGAGTATTTGTTTGATATTTTTAAACTTTTCTCGGAGCTCTGTGATCTTTGGTATATCTCTATAGGCTTCAAAGTGGCTGCATAATTGGTTTACAGCCTGGAACGAGCATGAACAATCATAATTTAACAAGATACAGTTAAATAAAGTACAGTGCTACAGAAAATTGTTTGAACGATCTTCTTTTCTGCAAAAACCAGGGCTTTTTAAATTAGAAAGAAAAAAGAAATATTGGAAGCAACAAAAACTCCGTTGACAAATAGGTGAAAAATTGGTTCTGTAAAAACAAAAGAACGATAGAGAATCAAACTGCCTTACAAGTGGTTAAATCTGACGAGATCAAATGCAGATCAATAATTAAGATATTACATGGTGATGTGTTTAAAGTGATAATCATTAATATAAATCTTATAACTACATAACTAGAGAGGTACCTCCAGCTGAGCAGCAGCCTCTTTATACTGTCGTTTAGAAGCCATTACCTGAAGTTGTTCAACAGCAGATACTGGTGTATAGCAAAAAGCATCCATGTTAGTGCAGTAACTTGAAATACAGCAAAAAGATTCGGAAACCTTTAGAGGATCAATTTTCTTTAAGATGCCAAGCTTCAGGCAGTAATTGTTCTGGTGAATATTAGAAAGCAGTACAATTTAATTAATAAGGATCAATATCTTAGATGTTCCTCATCAAATAGACTAACCTAACATTGTCAGGCGATGGAGAGCAGTAATGGTAGTTGTTATATGTTTCTTTGCAAAGTCCAACTTCTTAATGTCACGGCATATTTCTTGAACCATAGTTTCACTCTGCTCTGCTTTAGTTTTTATTTCTCGAATCTTGTACATGAGCTCCTGCTTCCAATGAAACAACAGTAATAAAAGAAAAGCCCTTGAGATTCAATGAACTTCTAATGAATAGAATGAACAACTGATCCTACTTTATATGCTATTTGACATCATGGAAATAAAGAATGCACATGAACCGAATCCCATAATCCCAAGAGGCATGGAATGAAAATCAGGAACGGGAATCAGAGACCATAGTTTGCATTTACTATTTCCACTAAGTCAATGAGGGCTTAGTAGTGTGCAATATTTAAGCACAAATTTTTTGCTCAAACCTGGTTCTTAGAATCATCCACAAAGATTAGTGTTTAAGAGAGATAGATGCAAGAAACTCATATACTAGTGTAGAAGAAAAAATACAAATTTTGAATCTTATGTATACACCTCAACAGCACGGGTAGCTGCGGCCAGATCTTCCTTGGCTTTGGTTCTGGAATCACTCTGAATCACAAAAGAGAAAAAAGAATCATCACACACTGAAAGCATGGAGCATTTTCTTTCCATGATTCTACTCCATGCAAGACAATAATCTAACCACAGATTCATAGGCAAGAGTTCCATTTTCTTTCTTAAATTTATCCCCTTGAGAACTTATGCCACGATCTCATACCCAAGTATACACAAAGAATCCTTTAAAAAAACAGAAAACTAAGCAACATAACATATTATGCTGTGAACCATCGCAAACCAAATTATGGAAGGCCATAAAGTAGATGATGCTGGAAATGTCTCCAAATAAATACCAGGAAAAAAAAGCTTCAAACATCAAGACTCTCCATAGAAAGACAACCCCTAACATGGACAAGCTAGCTTCAAAATAAACATGGAAGCACATTTGAATTCATTAGCAAATACACATGTTTATAAGAACCTAAGAAAAGAGCTGTAGCATACAAAACAGGAGGGGAACATTAACCAAGATCCCACCACAAATGCACAATGGATCACCATCCATGTCACAGTATTATCATCTTTCCACACATTTCCCACCTAAGGAAGCAACATGATTCAAAGCTGCCTAAACGAAGGAAATATAGAACAAAAATAGCTCATTCCTTTATTCAAACTTTCAGAAAGAAGAAATATCCTAGTCCTAATTTTTCATATGGAGTAGTAGGTATGTTCTCATTCTTTCTGTACTACAGAAAATAAATCCTTGCACTGTGATTCTGGACATAGTTTCCATGTGCAATAATTGTACAGTTTCTTGGTCCATTTTTAAAAGAAAAGGGGCATAAAATAGGGGGGAAAAAAAAAGAAGAGGCAAGAGTAAATATAATAGCTGAACAAGGAGCAACAGGATATAGATTGCCATGGATAAAAAATCAGAAAAAGATCTAATAAGATGGTCATAATAACAGCAATAACGTGCCTCAAAAGGTTATGCTAGTTTTGGCATGCTAGATAATTAATCAATGTACCCATGTAATCGCTACTATCATAACACGAACGATTAGAAACAAAGATCATGACCTGTTGCCGGACAGCTGCAAGTATTCCAGCATCTACACGCCGTATTTCACTATGTATTTTTTGCATTAATGGCTCAACACCAGATAAAGATGCCTCTGGATCAACCACCCATCGTAATGGCAACATGGTCACAAGCAGGAATAGGGAACATATATTAACCAATGAGTTACCATAACAAAGCTATTGAAACTCATCAAATTACCCACAGATCTTCTCTGAGTAAATCAAAGAGTTGCACTATCACACCATCATAGTGCTTGACAAAATATCATATGATCTACCAAAATGACATCCGAGTTATGATCTTCAACATTGGTTAGTGTTCTATAAATTCAATAATATCTCCCATGTATCATATGTACCTCCCACACTCAAATGAGTATATGCAACCTTCACAGTCAAATGAGAATATGCAGCCCTTTGACCTTGTGTGACCTTTGATACTTTGTATCAATAAAGATAAGCTCTTATGGCAAACCCACACAAATCTAACATATTAACAATGCTCTAATTTTGTCTATGTTGGTATTGCTTTTAGTTCAACGTAGATACTAATTTTGACTTTTACCAATAATTTGGCATTTATTAGGATTATCTAATGCAAGCTACACAACTAGAGACTAAGATGTAACATGAACAATACTTTGGACTAGATGCCAAAAAATTATGCTGTCAAGAATCAATTTCAACTTGTTCTTTCTTTTGTTTAAATCTCATACTCTAGCCCATTAATCACAATTCTTTAGCTCAAACCATTACCTAAGTCACCAGAAATTGTGAAACCAGTAGTTCAAGCAAATCTTTCAATCGTATTTCTCGTATCCATAACACCTATAAGGTATCAACTTAAGTGGAATCACATAACAGTTACCAGCGTTTGATTCTAATTGTGAATAGGACAAAGTATATCCAAGTTGTCAACAGTAGTAATTTGTAGAGTCAAATCGAATCCTACCCCAGTACTTGGAAGTAAGAGAATTAGAATTTGAATAGCTTCCAGAGAGAAACCTGTGGGGAACATCTGGTTGATGTAATCCAGTGCGCTTGTTTTGTCCATCGTTCCTAGAAAATCAGAGTGCTGATCATTTGATGCTAATTTACCTACATATTGGATACCACAAAGAATCACTCACAGCCTAAGCACATTAGCACAAAGAAGTCACCCAGATAAACTGACAGAACAACGTCTACAGTACAGTAATGATCACTCAAAGAACAAAACCAGATAAGCCAAAAAAGGTGGGTCGTTTTCCCATTTCCCATTCCTACTGCTTTTCCCATACCTGTCCTTCAGGGGCATTAATCAAACAATAAGAATTCATAAAGCATAAACTAACATCAATCTCAAAGACAGGAAATTTCCACTCAACTCTCAGTCTCAGATCTCCAAGACAAAGAAAAACAACAATATAAGAAAATCCCTCAAAAGGGTAGCGAGAAATACTCACGGATCAGGCAAAGATCAAGTAATCAAAGCTTCAGATCAAATAGAAAGAGCTAAAGCAATACCTCGATTGAGAGGAGTAGAAGAGGTATCATCAACTCTTGCAAGTTTATCATCCAACACATTATTACTACCGTCTGCGTGCATCCTTCTTATAATCTGTAACGTTCCGATCGAAGGGGAAAACAAAAAAAAACGGCTTTACGGATTTTCAGATCGAGTTGGATGATTGTGGACCGAAGACACTAGCCAGTTCGGAAGAGAGACAAACTTTTCTGACAGTTTTATTTTTCATATTTCCTTTTAAATTTTTTTAATTATCTGGGACTCGGCCCAATAATTTGGGTCTAATAGATAAGATAAATGGGCCGGTCCGGGCCTACTAACCTGCTTTTTATTATATATTAAATTTTATAATTTGTTTTTGTCGGTGAGTATTTTGATGTAAGGTTAATTGATTATAATCTTTATTGTATTCATTTTATTTTTCATATTTTTAAAATTATTATTTTTGTTATATTTTCTTAATTTATTTATTTACTTATTATTAAAATTATTATGTTTCGATAAATTATCATTTTAAATTTACATATATATGAAAATTTAATACAATATAAATAAAAAGTTTTGTAATAATTAAAAAATATTATATAAATAATAAATTTTAATACATAAAAATTGTGTTAAAAGTTTCAAATTATAAGATAATCTAGTGTAATTAATCCTTTGATTTATAATTATAATGATATAGACTGTGAAAATCTTGACTTTTTATGTTTCTATTAAGTAATGTTGATTCTTCCTTTATATAAATTCAAGGTGCATGAAAATAAGACATATGATTAGCAAAAGAAAGGTCAAAAACTAGGACCATATCAAATAAATCCTTTAAAATTATCATTCTATATATTTATGAGCTTTATCAAATTAGGGATTACAAATGTGGCTTGGCTTGTTCGACCCAAGCCTACTTTAGCTTGACTACTGTTCAGGTTGATCGGGTTATAAGTTGAGATTGTGTAGCCCGATTGGGCCAAAAGTTGAGCTCAGAGCAAAGCTATCTTGGCCTAGTCTGGCTCAGGCTGTAGCTCAATAGGAAGGTACAAAAATATGCCAGTTTGTCAATTTTGTAAAAAATAAAGTCAAGCAAAGTCTATGGCCTAGGGTAGCCCCCGACTTGTTGGGCTAAAGTCAGCTAGACTGTGGAGTTGGGTCGGTCGGGCCCTACCCTATATCAAACTATAATTAGATTTGATATCATATTAACATTTTTGTAAATCTCAAATTTATAGAAAGATATGATTATAAAGAAGAGGATAAAAAGCACTAGGAACACATGCCTCCATAATTGGATATATGTTGGGTGACTTATCATTAATTTTGAGTTAATTTTGATATTATATTAGAGTTTTTATAAATTTTATTTTGAAAATGGGTGACTTATATATAAAACTAGCATTATATATTAATTCAAAATCTTAAAATTAAAGAGTCGTTTCTAAATATAAAATATACTTAATTCCTATATTTTTTTTCAATTTGAAAATTTATACACTTAACATATCTATAGTTATTCTTGTTAAGTGTTGCAAATTTTAGTCATTAAATGCTCGATTATAAATGTGAAAATGGTATATAAATGATTTTTTAACAATTTTATGGTTATAACTTTAAATTTTGATGTTTTTATATTTTTATTTTGAAGAATTTTTGTTTTAAACATTTTTATGTTTTGGAACTTAAGATTTTTTAATATATTTATATTTTTGGTGTAAATAAAAAGGATAATTAATAATGAAATGAAAATTAAAAGAGAATAAGGTAGATCCCTACAAAAACTCAACAATCCAAGAAAAAACACTCGGGACCATCAAGAGGGCTTTTCTGCATATTGGAAGCAACCTCTCAGAGACATTCTCTAGCACAACCATCTTGATAATCTTATTGATGTTGTTGTTATTATTATCATCATCGGAACAGATAAATGGGAAGAAATGCCCGTTTCTGTCAGTTTCATTTCACCCTGTAACACAAAAGCAAGAGATGTTTTAGATTCATCAATGGCTGATCGAGAATATTTCCCAGGTACTTAAAGAATCTGAAACCGTAACGATTTGGATCAGTAATTAAATCGTACTGTACATACTTGCTGCAGTCAGTGGAGCCGCTAATAGCGAAAGGAATCTGGACACCACATTTATCAGGAAGGGTAGCTGCATTGTCAGGTTTAATTCCAGGTAACTGACTGGCAACTTGTTGCAAGCACCGGCAAGTCTGTTGCCTATCGGGGGCGGTAACGGCGGCGTTGCTTACAGCTGCAACTCCGTCGCAGCAAAGTTTCGAGATATCCCCTCCATTCTGGACGTAGTTAATACATGTCACGAGTTTGGCTCCTATTGAATTGCAGTCTATAGCTGCTTTAACGTCAGGAGCAATCCCAACTATCATCATGAACAATACAAGCATGCCAAGCAACTTCATAAAACCCATATCCCTGACGATCCTCTGTGTCCAAATTGAAACTTTCAAGGTACGTATTTGGTGAATATAGAAGCTTACGAATTTGGAAGTTAAATGAGTTGAGAGGGCACAAGGAATGGTGGATATATAGAAGAACTAAAGAGAATATCGAGAGAAGGGAGGAATAGTCTATTTTATACCATGTTATTTTTGGAGGCTTTTATCAGAGATTTCACTTTCTACATATTTTATAATATAGTTTCTTCTATATTAACCAGTCCTTTGGAGTAAAATCAGCCGACATTCTAGCTCCTGCTTGTGCGGGCACTTCTTAAACTTATGTATAATCACAAATTCAACCAATGAATATATATATGTATATAAAAAAAAGGCATGCGTTTTATCATTACAGTAACATAAATAAAATGCGAGTAACTAGCCTTTGCTACTGACATTATTGCAACAATACATATAAAGTTTTAGGAAGGATCATGCCAATAACATGATTCAACCCACAAAAATTATTGGAAAGAAGACGAGAAATGAACACAATCATCTAAGAGCAGCTTAAATAAACACGAGCACTCCATATGATTTCTGAAAATCTGATGATTATGTGTGTCATGGGATGCAAGTCATCTCAATTCCAATTCATTCAGAGATGAAACAAGGACAAGGAAACGATACTTTCATTCACTACAAGCGTAACTTCAAGTGATTAATGCATTAAATGATTTTATCAAACTAACATGTAACATATATGAGAGACATTAACAAATTAGAAAAAACAGAATATGAATATAATATCCAACAACTTGTATTTCATCATCTTATTATTCAAGTCCTCTTATATGTTAATGCTTTTATTAATATTTTTGGTATAAAACTTACACTTATCAATACGATTTAGACATGGTTTTATCCAAATTACCTTATAATGGCAAAACCTTTTTTTTTTTGGTTCTTATAACAATAGATAAGGTGGGGAAAAATTTGAGTTTGATTCAATTTGAAGTTAACCAATTAAACTTAATTTTGTTAGACTCTGGTTGGGTCGGCTGTGCTAGGCCCAGGCCCATCCGGCCCATCAGATGTTAGACTCCTGTGCAAACACAATGATCTACGTAAAGACCTAAACCTAGTGGTACTCCCAGGTATATAAGGTACTATTCTACCGTAATACAGGTACGAGATCACAACCCTAACCTCTTCACTATTCTCAGCAACCGAAACTCTCTCAGAATACTAACTTGAGCGTCAGAGGGGTATTCCGGAAACTAACCTCCGGCGAGCCATTGTTTGTTTTGCAGGTATTCAACAGTCAATGCCACATAGAATTGTGGATTCAAATAATGATGTTCAGTCTCAGCAAAATCCGACTGAACCAGACTAAAACACGAATTTAGATATTTAGAATGTCTAAATTTTTATTCAAGTTTGATAACTTTTTCGAT